>JBAMYA010003872.1:0-18213 GCA_037176975.1 Arrhamphus sclerolepis | reverse complement strand
CTAAAAATAATGTTCCTACATGTACTTTATCTATTTTGTTGGATTCTTTGACCATGTAAACATACTTCTGTTTCAGCAGACTGTCAGCTATAATTAGGTGTTAGTTGCACGTCTGTATCTTCATTTGTTACCTCACAGTGTTGAAAAATGTTAAGTA
The DNA here is from genome assembly GCA_037176975.1 of Arrhamphus sclerolepis. Taxonomy (NCBI): domain Eukaryota; kingdom Metazoa; phylum Chordata; class Actinopteri; order Beloniformes; family Hemiramphidae; genus Arrhamphus; species Arrhamphus sclerolepis. The sequence goes on along the minus strand of JBAMYA010003872.1, from coordinate 18,056 downwards.
ACCCCTGACTTCTTTCATGTTCTGGATCTATCTAGAACATTGCCAGGATCCAGATCATACTTTTACACTTTATTGATTGTGTTATGATCATGTCGCATATTTTTTTGCCAAGCATTCAGAGCATTTATTGTGGAGATATATACACATATCCTGAAAATGGCCCTATCTTGCAACGATAAAGAATTCTTTAAAAAATTCCTGGATCCAGACAGTGATCCAGATCACCTCCAAAATTTAATCCTTTGTTCGCTGTCCCAATTTGGACAAATCCTAGCCTTATTACCTCCTTGGCGGAGGTAATAAGGCTAGCCCTGTTGCCACAAGGGGCCCGCAACCATGAGAATGCAACTCATGCCATTGATGAGGGACAAACCAAAGTTACACAATAAATGTCCATGAGATGAGAAACATGGAAGTAAACATCTGATGCGCCCCGGTCCCATAATAGATAAGTCTATTGAGCTCATGCCAGTTACCATTTACTGTGGAAACAGGTGCACAGTACAAAGAAGATGTTCAGCAATGAGTGGGAAACCCTGTGTCCACCAACAGCAGCATTCACAGACCAACCAGCACCATTGCAGATCAGTTGAGTAGCCAGGACTTATAGTTCCCTGAATGGATGATTGCTGCCATTGGTGGGACTGAGGACTGTGACTTTGTAAACGTTGTCCCCTGCTTGGAGGGTGCGCTCCTAAGTGAAGGGGGAGAGGAGCTATCATTACTGACTGCTCTGTATGCATGTGTGCCTTGGCGTCCGGCAAAATTTACCTCCAAACTGGATGGCCCAAGGCTAGGAAGAGGGTTTAGCAGGCAGATTGCACTCGCCAGGGTCAAGCTATCAGTGCACACCATTCTAACCTAGGGATTATTTGTATGCTGCACGAGTTGGTCTCCTATTTATTCATTTTCCAGAGCCCCGTACTTCTAGACGGGTCAAGCTCTTCAAATCAAAGGATAGTGACTGACAAGACATCTGAGGAAGGAAATGACTACTCTGAGAGCTGGAAATATGAGCTGGCCAAATTCTTGGCCAACTCGTGACACCATCAAGTCACCAGTGCTGGGGAACAGAAAAAAGAAAAACATCTGATGTTGGTTGTTGCACACAAGAAAAGGTTGAGTTTTAACCTTTCAAGAAAAAATAAAAATCCTAATAACATGTTTTGAATTTCTTCAAGGGCTGAGAAAACGGTTTGAGTGGTAAATCTGATGTTTCCCAAAAATCCCTCAGGTTTTAGACGCAGCTTTTAAATGAGTCTCTGCTATGAGTAAAGTGATGCAGTGCTGCAGGTTCTGATCCATTAGGCGTGCATCATCCTGGAGTCACTCAGTACTTCCACCAAAGGCATGACAGGCACCAATGACACAGAGGAGAGGAAGAGAGCTATGAGACGTCTCAGAGGTGAGAGGGACTTCCAAGTGACAAACACGGGAATGTCTGCATTCTCTGTCTAGACCTCGGCACGCAGTTTTCTGCCAGCACATTTGTCTTCCCCATTGATAGTTTGCTGCGTGACAGTGGGCCTCATGTCTTTCTGTCCATCTGTCATTAGCCTGCAGTCTAGAGCGTTTGTGACTGTAAATGAGATCTAATTTCTGAACTCATTAGCTTAAGGTTTCGTTACAGCATAAATTACCATAAAATGTAAACAGAATGCTATTAACGTAGTCATTTGTTGGGCAGTATTTCAGTTTTCTAACAGCATGGTCTACTTGTTTAAGAGCTATGGTGGGCTTGTACTGTAATCAGCTAAGTGATTTTGGATACAATTCAAGGGTAATGACAACAGACATTTTTCCAAAAAATGAAATAAACTAATAACAAAAGACAATGCTTGATTCTCTTTTTTATTTTATTATTATTTCAGTTATTAATTGCATGATTTGACTTTGTAGAAAGAATGTGCCAAGTCCTTTCCCAGACTAAAGAAAACAAATGAATGCAGATTGCCACCGCAGTGTCTCAGATACATTGCCTTGCAAGTCACAGGCCACTTTGATTTAATAAAGTAAAGGCTGGGTCACCAGCTAAGTGAAATATCACTTTTATGTCTGCTCTCTTAACCTTTTCTTTTAGGGAGGGTGGGACAGACAAAGGGCACGGGGGCTGCAGCGAGAGAAGACGGGTATAGGTCACTGTCTCTTTAGCAATAGAGGCACAGGTGGCAAAAGGATGGGTTAATAGATGGGGGAGAGAAAAAAAAAAAGCAACGATGAGTCACCCAACAGAGCGCCTCAGAGTTATGACAGGCCTAAAGAAGGGCTGCAGAGAAAATCATTCATGAGGACAAATTGTGACCAACCATTTCAGAGATGTAAAGCTGTCCCTGGTGTTCTGCAAATTTAATAGCAGCGCAAAGCTGATAGATAAAACATAACAGATGGAGAAATACACTACATGGTGCGAAAGATGGTACTGAATCTGTCTTCTCTGATTTATCTTACAGTTAAGAAATTCAAGCTTGATAGAATGCTTCTGATAATGAGGTGGGCTGTGCCTGGTTGCTGCACATGCATGCTCAGATGTGCAGCACTATGTGTGCTTTAGGTGAGAAAGCAGTGTGTGAATTTGTACCAGCTGAAACTATACAACACGATACCAGGGTTCCCTGTTGGGTGTCCAAGGACACCCTCCTTCCCCTCACTTCACCCCCTCCAACTCCTTCTACAATCTTCCACCACTCAGTGTGCGGCTTATGTTTCTTATGTGGCAGCAGCCCAAGAAAACCAAGCTAACGGGACTGTACTTACACAGCTGATCTGTGGTCAGGGGATGAGAAGAAATTCTGAATCACAACTAAATCCTAGTGTACCATGAAATCAAATACTGCCACAAAAACATGTTTTGGTTTTTTTTTTAATAAAACTATCAAAATAGTCTATTTGGACTATTTTGGAGTAGAGGAAAAGCCAGACAACAATAAGATTCATCCTCTGGTGACCATAAGCCAAAACTACAAATTTTATTGGCAACTTGTTCAAAAGTTGGTCATACTAATTGATTGTTGCAGCCACCAAGCAATAACTGTATTTCATATTTTCAAAGATAAAAAAAATCCTTCCATCCACAAAATATGCTTTGTTACAGCTTTGGGCCCAGAGTTAGCTGGGGATTATTGTATTCCTACTGCACATGCTGAAATCTGTCCTCGAAGAATGGTTTCCCAGACTGGCACCGTACCCATATATCTCTCCTTCAGCTCCCTCCATCTCACTCCGACTGCTGCAGTGTGGGCCCCCTGAGTCCCCTTCAGCATAAAAATCTATTCAACACCATCCAGTAGATTTGAGTCAATACCAATTGGATTTCCATCGATTGAACTGGAAAATTTTGGAAAATGACAAATGAATGAGCTCTGGTGCAAAAGCTCAACAACTGAGCGAAATATGAAGGAGGGAAGACAGCCTGGAGGGGCACAGGGGGCTCGTAGTTTAAACTGAGGGGACAGGAGAGGACTGGATCAGAAACTAGGACTCATTGTGAATGAAACTCAGTGAAACATTATGAATGAATGGCTTTGGTGAAGAAAATTGTCATGTCACGAAAAACAGTGATGATAATTCTGTTCTCCGATAAGAATTTACAGACGAGGTAGTTTGTAAAATGTGTGTGATTTCTGGGGAGATGGTCCCTTTGGCTATTAATTGTTTATTTCTTTTTAGATATTACATTTTCAGACTGATGCCTCCCAAGAGGTGCTTTTGACAGCTTCTGATGAACGACAGATGGCTGCTTCTGTTCACACTTTAAGATAGAAGTAGATGACTGTAAATAAATAAATGGATTTTTGATGATTGAATATTTAGTACTACCTATTGACTCTGGTACATAAAGACAGAAGATCAGTGGGACTGTTGTAATCAAGAATTTGGGCATCAGTGTTAGCTCAGAGCATGCATACAGTGTGTATGTATGTGTGTGGGCAAATGTGTTATGTAAAACATTTTTCCTCTTCTTTCTTTTCTTTCTTTCCACTTATCCAGAAGCAATATAGTTGACATGTTGCACATGCAATATTGGAAATCCAAAATGGCATGTCTTTAAGTAAAAAAGTATGGGAATTTTTGCCATTAGCAACTGATAACTGGTAGATCCTGTCTATCAAAAATAGCAACTAAACATTTTCAGTGACTCTTAATCTGTCCTGCATTAGCTTGGAGAAATATTAGTTCATTCATCTGCACAAAGCAGCTTCAGTTCTGGAAGACTGGCAGGTCTCCTCACATATAAGTTTGCATACATTTCCCCCTCACATATAAAATTCAGAATGATTAAATAAATGACCAAGAACAATATGTAGTTTTGTTTGCTTAATTGGCTCCGCTTCATCAACTTGTGTGAAAAGCGAGTGATGTTTTAGGTCAATTTTATGCAGCAACATAAAATAAATTCTGAAGCTTTCACACATTTTCATGGTTGTTAGTTTTATGCGAAGTGTTGCAGCTATTGTCACAGATGAGAACCATACATGGCGCTGTGTTGACAGCGTTATCCATGCTGAGGAGTTTGCTGATTACAATAATCTAGGTACACACAATCAACAGGAAACACCAATTAGCCAGCCAAATCAAATGTTTTAGCATACACACAAGAAACGCCATAAACACACACACACACACAAAAAACATCCATACATACTGTAGCTACTAGGGCCAGCTTTCATCAGATACTCACGCATACATTCATGGATAAATTCAAGGATGCAAGCAAACTGAGGCTAACTGAACAGCTGCTGCAAAAAGAAACATACACACATATGCTTGTGCAAGTTCCTTGGATTCTCAGGACAAGAAATTTCCTATACATAATCGTAAACAGGTGCATACATTGCATTGGCAAATTAAAAATTCTAGCCAGAAGAGCAGAACACTGTGAATGATAGCTGTTCTCTGTGCAGGAACGAAGGCAGTCATGGGAAGCGTGAAAGAACACTTATTTTCACCACAACAGGATGTTGAGGACACACAGAAACACAATACAATCCTGACATTTTGCACTTCTTATCTTATCTGCCAACGTGCACACACACAAGCATAATGTGAGCAACTTTTAACACATAAGAAGATAATGGGGAGGTAATCTTCGGCAAAGCTACGCAGAGAGAGAAAGTGTGACAATGACACACTACTGCTGTAGGATTTGATCTAACAGCAGTTAGACTGCATGTGCTGTCACTTTTTTCTGTAAAGAGGGACAGCTGTGTTGTATTTGCAGATGATAGGAGTGGATATGCATAGAGCCGTACAGTGTAAGGGCGGATGGGTATAGGCAGTGGGATGACCTTAGGCTTTACAGAGCAGGCCATGTGAACAGATGGTCCCTGGTTGCCACCCAAGATCCCATTAAGAAAGATGGCAGAACTGACCTATTTCTGGACCCACCATGCCGTGCAAATCCACTGCACAGAGAGATAGGGAGAATATCTACATTCAGGGGTTATAATCCTTGCTTTTTGTCGTGGACATTATAGGATTCCACAAGTTGTTGCTATAGCATTATTACATAAATCAATTACTTGAGATGCTGTGATAATCCAGCACAAGAATTTCATCATCTCATATTTCCAGCTCTCAGAGCAGTCATTTCCTTCCTCAGATGCTGTGCCCTTGAGTACTTAATGAGGTCTTTTGATAAAGCACAGGGGGTGATGCAGATGTCGAGAAACAGATGAGCTACCCACCACCAGACTGGAGGGACTCTCCTTTTCACCCATGTTCCAAAAACAATGCCTTTCTGTGGGCTGTTGTATAAAAAGGTTCAGGGAGACACTTCTTCCTTAAGATGCTGCTGGTCATTTCATGGCCAGCTGCTCTGGATAAGCCCACGCAACCCGACACTCAACTCTCTGACCAATCATGGTTCTTTCAAGATCATTTTAATGTTTTAGTTTAGTTTCTCTTCTTTCTAATTTTAGCAAGTACCAGTACATTACTTGATTACAAAAATTATAAAAAAAAATACCACTTAATTATGTTTGAGGTCATCTCAATTTTTTTTCCCCTTAGGAAACGTGTGAATAGTACAGTAAATGTTAAATGTTTGACAAGATGATATTGTGACAATAAGTGAAACAAAAAGCTAAAGACCTCCACAAGCAAGCAACACTGGCTCTCGCGGGCAGCAGTGATCCCTTTAATTGTTTTACATAATTGTTTACATAATTGTTTTACATGTTTCACATAAGGTGAAATAATGGTCATTCAAAGACTCTGGACTTTGACATACTGCCACAATAAGAATATTATCAAATTAGACCTTCTGTATGGGTTAGCAATGGAATTTCTTTAAAACAATAAACTAATGAAGAAAATGATCTACTTCTCACACATCTTGTCTGATCCTAATAGAAATACAGTGCGGCTGTATATACATAGGTGTATAAACCTTAGGTTTTTATTATGTTTTATTTTGAGCAATGCAAGTGTTATAGCAAAGTTATTAGACACCAGTAATTCAGCAGAAAAAAGTTCTGATGTAGATGTGTTTTTTGTTTTTTTTTGTTTGTTTTTTTTGCTATTGTAGATCTTGAACCTTGTCTGGATTATGCTCAATGTCAACTTTAGTTGTTTTGTTTTTGTTTTTTAATTAAAGTGTTGCAACCTATTAAATACTGGCAGGAGTTGGTCACAATGAACATCGACATTGCAAGAGCAGGCTTTTCCCACAAAAGACGCAGGAGGATTTCAAAAGCAGAGCACTTGTCAGTACTGCGTCCTTGACTGGATTCGTGAGATTGCGAGTTTAGCTGAAGGTTTTGAGATTACGCATAAATCATGTAATAGTCTGCACTTTCACGCCTCCTTATATGGTGGGGCAGAGGAGGGTTTCCACTGGTGTTCACGAACATACACATGTTTGTGTGAATGCAACATGTGTGAATCCAGAGACGGTTTTCAGTAAGGAGATGATTTATGTGCAAATCCACTCACAGACCAAAGAAAAAACCATGAACAAGCCTCTACAGCTACCCACAAGGGCCACAAACGGACAAACTACCATGTAAACCTTACATGTCATAGGAGTTGAAGCAAATTTACTTAGAAGCACTTTCATATCAGACAATAATGCAAATTCTCATGGATAGCATTACAGTGTAGTATAATAATATTTTCTCAAACAGCCATGGAAATGATTTAATTTGACTTGTTTTAAATGATAAAAATTTGTTCCTCTGGCCCGTAGCTGTTGAGCTAGCTCCTCATTAGAAATCCTTCCTTCCGACTTCACCTCCCAGCTTCCTGCATGTGTGTGAAATCTCAGACTTAGCTCTTATGTAATCAGCATCTTCCAAAACAGACATTTTGTTATAACAAAGCAAAATATGTGTAGGTGTATTAGTGGTGGCTGTATTCCACCTGGGAGGATCCTGCTGTTCTACATGTTGGTTCATGCAACACTGATGGGAAATGTACTATGTTATTAAGTCCACCTGTGCTTGTGTGACAATAATAAGTCATAATACTTTCAAAAAGCTGTACGCTCCAGAACCTTCATACCCAGCACATGCTGACACCATTCCTGTCATGTATGTGACTGTTTTCATCTAAGTTTTTGTCTGTTCTTCTTGTATCGATGCTCATTTCTGTTTTCCGTTTCTCTGTTTGTTTTTGTCTGTTTCGGTTTTTCATCTCCCTGATTGTTTGCACCTGTGTTTTGTTTACCCCTAGGTCTACATGTTGTCTTGTCTTTGTCTCCCTCATTGCTTATCTCTACTGTGACATCTAGATCATACTTTCCTGCTGTTCACGTTTGGATTGTAGTTGGGACTTTGCACCTCAAGGTAATAAAGGACTTTTGTTGACGTCCTTTGTTCCAAACACTGCTAAACATAACATGGACATCATCCTCAGTTTGTGTGGAAAAACAAAAAGAAATTATTGAGTGTACAAATTAGGATTCCCTTATTATGTTGACAGGAAATTAAATCTAGTCACATTTTCTTGAAGGTGTTTTTGCAAATGAACACTTATTTCAAAGGGTACGCCTAAGACAATAATACTGAGGACTCCATATTGCCTCAGCATTGTTGGATTTCTATTTGTCTGGTGATTCAATAATCCTGAAGGAACACTTGATCTTTTCCTAACAGTAAAGTCATCAAGACAAATGAATGGGGATGGAGGGCTTTGTCTACCGGAAACTATCTATCTCAGTCTGATTTTATCTCTTTCCCAGCTGGAATGGAGACTCCACCAAGACATGATCCCACCTGTGTGTTTATGGGTGTATGAAGGTGCAAAAGTGTACATGTGTATTACTGAGAGAGAAACTGTGTTTTGCATGTTATTTCTGCTCTGCTTTACCCGGGCAGACAGCCCCCCTAATGTCAGATGACTGAGCGCCACTACACAGCAGTTGCTATGGTTACCAGCCAGGCTCTGTGTACGCACATACTCACTGCAATTTTGATCTCTAGTGAAGCACTGTTAGAAGAGCAAAAGCCCCAGAAAGTCACCTTCTCACCCACCCACACGTGCGTACACACATACTTAGCCACACAAGCTATCACGCTTGTACTGTATGATGAGATACACTTTCATGCATAAACCCACAGATGTACATATTCCACCTACAGGATGAGCTCTCACCTTCACGGAGCACTCTGTACTTGCAGCATACTGCTGCATGTCATTAAAAAAGAGCACGTAAGTAAACACAACCTGCTGGGTAGAATTATCAGTCCTAGCAGAAGTAGCACAAATCACAGTAGGTGATGCGCTGGGATACCTCTCAGGCTAGAAGCCCCTTTAAAGCATCTCACTTCTCCTCCGTGACTGTCACAAACACAGGTTTCACTTTCCACCTGCCCATCTGTTACTGCTGGCATGTCTCTATCCTCGTCGTTTCTTTTTTGTTGTTTGTTTGTGTTTGTTTTCTCTTTTACACACACTCACGTATGCCCAAAAATATACATGCAGGACAGATTGGGAGTGCTCAGTCAGAATAGAAAATGAAAGGGAAAGGATCCATGTCCGTGCCAGCAGGGCTGCGTGAAGAGAAAAGAAAGGGGAGGAAAAATAAAATTTAAAAAAAGCTCCTTTAATAAACTGACAGCTCGCCTCAAAATTCTTCATCTTCTTCACCATAAAAGGCCTGAATATTTCTCAACTCCATCTATTCTGGAAAAAAAACTGTCACATTTCAACAACCATTAACAATGACAGCTTTAGCATTTTACTTGGATGCATCTCTCTCCTTACTCCCACGGCTACTTCATTCAGTCCACAGATGCACAGTGGATGGTTACGCAAAACAGACCAACTGTGAGTCCAGTTAAGAGGAAGAAAAAGGAGATCATGACAATACAACACAATACAAAGAAATAAACGAAATACTTATAACGGCAAATTTTACTATAGTCATGCTTACCTAAAATTGTTGGACTCTATAAATTACATTTCTCTACAGAACAGAGTAACCTGCGAACTCTCCCATAATTCAGGTAACTAACAGAATGAGGTTAGCAGATACAGGCATCACACTGCTATAGCGCACTGTTGGATGCTTAGAGGAGCTGAAAGTGGGATGCATCTTTCTAAAATGAGAGAGAAAAGGTATTCATTTCTATAATGTTTTGTTCTAACACCACACAGCTGCACAAATCAACACAAGTTACAGGTTAATCATGTTTTTACAGTTTTACAGATACTATACACAGCAACAAAATATATAACAACTTTCCTTTTGAATTCAAATGAAATGATTTTGGTTTTCAATATAAAAAAAAAAATGAAAGCATGATGAGAAAACAAATTGAACAGCAATAAAGCTTTTGAAAATACACTCAGGCTTCAACAAATATAGTAGACTGAGAGAGGAATTCTAGAGACAAAACATGTGATGAAATGGAACGGTGAAACCCTCATACACTACGTATGCTACCACATGTACTTGACAACCCCCCAGCCCCCACCCCAAGACACACACAATCACACACCTGCACACCCACACACATAAATGAAAGCGCACTCATAAGTTAAGCTGGAAAAGACCCAACAGAGTGGAGCTAAAGCATGTTGCTCAATGGCCACTGCAGCACAGAGAAGGCTGCACACTGCCATCAAAATAGCTCACTGAGGTTCAGCGAGGACTGAGCATTACTTATTTGCGAGGAACAACTTAAATTTGTTCTTAATGTGGTAAAGTCTGCCACATGTGGGAACTGTATAAAATGTGATTAAATGTGTACGTGACAGCTGATTATGCAACGGATTCATGTGGAAGGGAAGCTGGACGTGAACACCAGATGAAGTTCAGTTTGCAAAACAAATGACCAAACTGCTGCATTAACAAAATTTGGATTTTGGGAATGATAAAGTCATATCAAGAACAAAAAAGGAAACGCTTACCAGAACTCTGCCAGTGAGTGTTTGAGCGGAGATCATGACACCAGCCCAGTCTTTGACGGAGGTCATCCATCCCACTTCACTGGCTGGTGCCTCCTCCTTCTCATCAGGTCCCTTTGCCGTCCTATCTGCTGCCTGATTGTTGGCGGGATTGTTCACCTTCTGAGCTTCCTGGAATAAATAATAATAGTAATATTAATAATTATGTCATTTAATGGAACAAAAGGAACAGAATATCATTACCCTTTGAAGTTAAGTTCCCTCAGTTTGTCACATGTCATTTAAATAACCTACATAACAGGTTTTACAACAACCCAATACCCTGGTTAGTGTAAGTAAGCTAATGTATGTCCACATTCATGCTTCAAACATGTGAAGGGTAAAACATGGACTACCCTCGCAGCCATCATGCTACATTGGCGTCCATCTGCTCCGCACTGTATACTATATGTGTTCAAATGCATGTAAGATTTAGATAACGACAGAATGTAAATGTAGTCGCCTGAGTAGATCTGCACACATGGCTCTTTGTTAATTGTTCCTCGGGGCAAAGAGCACAACACTGTTGTTCTCATGCAGGCCTTTTAATGTTCCTTATTGCATTCGAGTGAGTGAGCAGAGTTGGATGGCAGTTCACTGACATCCTTTGCTTGGCACAGTCACCGCATGCAGCTGTTCCTCTCCAGCCATTCACTCACTCCTGAATTGACACACGCAGGCACTCAGCTTCCCTGTCAATCTAGCACAAAAAGGAAACGTGTGCTGGGTTTCCACTACAGCTTCTGGGCCAACAGAATCTTGCCACTACATCCATTGCACACATGCACATAAAAAATAATAATAATAATAATCCCCCTACAAAAATAAAAAATAAAAACCTTCGTATGTGGATCTACAGTATGTCACTCTCAGTTTCATAAAACATTCTGGCTAAGTCTTATTAAATACCATCCACAGAAAATTCCTGCAACTACAGAAACTTTTAAGACCCTTGATGGGCTTTTCCAAAGAGAAAGGTTCATATTCCCTCCAGGTACATACACAGCACTTGGAACGCATTTTCAGTTTCCCTCCCCACAGTGAGTTTGGCCATCATAGTAGATTATGTACTCTGTCAACAAAGTGAAATTTGTTTGCTGATGCTTTATGTCAGGGGGATACAATTTGTTAGTATGACCCTTTGACATTGAACAACGATGATGCAAAATAAACTATTTGTGCTAAAAGTGATTTTTTTATTTTCTCCATCGGCTGTTTTTTTGCTTTGTTTTGTTTGTTGTTGTTTTTTAGCACATTTGTAATTCAGGAGCTGCACAAAGCAGGCATAAAGAGATTTAAACAAAGACTGGAGAACCAGTAGTTGACCAATATATCTTCACATCCACCACTTAAGAAAGATTAAAAAAAAATGGAAAAAAAAAATTCTGCAGGGCTGAAGAACAGTCCTATAATAGAAGATCCCAAGAGAGTGCTCTGTCCATTTCAGGAGGATTGTCTGGTCAAATTGGATTACATTTGATAATGATATGGCATGGACACAGCTGCCATTTTTCTAATTTCATTCCAACCCCATAACAACGCCAATAAACTGAGACTAAAAAAGCCTGACTTAGTCATCAGAACTTTATCTGATCCTGCCATTGGGCCTCTCCATACTCCAGTGGATAATTTAGTTACTTATGTTTTATATACTCATCAAATAACTTGGTGTTGGGACAATCAGGGAGTTTTAAGGTACCTATCAGTAGTGAGTTCTAAAGTCTTAACTTTTGCCTTTGAAGGTCACATAGAGTCAGTACATGATTTATAAATCAAAACAGAATTACTGAAAGGGTCGTGCAAATCTATTTTTTAAAAATCCATTTAACGAAACAGATATAGACAGTCAGATATAGTTTGCTCATGTGAGATGCTGAAAACATTTGCTTCTTTCACTTGAATGCTTGATTAAAACCTTAAGAGGTTTATCTGCTTTCATTCTCAAAGATTATATTTTTTTTCTCATATATGAACAGGCTACATTACAGCAGCATCTACAGAGTAAAACATGCAAAGCTTATTTCTATATGACCCCTATCACAGGTCAAGTCTGCTAAGGTTATTCAAATGATTGGTCCAAAGTGGCACAGTGTGAGGCAACCACTCATTTACTGTGCAAGATAATAACTGTGTGGGCTTTATGCAAAAGTGTTTCATTATGATGCAAACCAGTGAAGACAAAAACAGACAACAAACAGGATGTTTCAGGCTTTAAAAAAATGGAAGGAAAAACTCCCTTTGGAGTGGCCTCATAACACATAGTAAGTAGGGTAAAACCCTCAAAAGCATAATGCAGGCTCTGAATATGCATGTAAATGACTGTGCAGCTGTATGATAGACATTCTGTTCACTCTTGAACCCTAAACAACCTTTTCCAGTCCATATATTGTAGCACTCTTTTGAGTACACTGCCAGCATGTGTCTCCCTGTCACATGTTGCATATACTCAGCAAAGTATGTGTGCATGCAGGTCATCGTCTCAGGTTTCCCTCTGACCGATTGTGTACATCAGAGTACTTCTGACATAGTAAGTACTTGTTTCTGCCCATCAGTTACTTCTTATCCAGAAGACCCCAACCAACCTCATATAACATATTTGTCTGAAAAAGTCTCCATAAATGCCAGTTTAATTTGTGAATGCAAGTGCTCACTCGTACACAGCTGAACAGAAATACTAAATAAGCACATCCAGGAGCATTGAAGCATCACTTTGTGTCCCTTGTGTGTGCATGCTGGAGTGCAACATGTGAATAATAGATGAAGTCACAAACTGGCTTTGCAGATCAGACAACATAAAGTAAACAAGGTATTTCCTCCCAGTACATTTGAGTGGGCTAAGCTGCAGGGCTAGCCTTGGGGGGGCAGGGGTCTGGTGTACTGAAGCAGGCTGTTATGGGAGAGAATCCATCTGCTTCCTATGTATACACACCTGTGATGTCACACTGAGAGCTAGACGGGAAGTGAGATTGTGAAAATTATTGTCTGACATAGTTTTGTGGGTGACATTTTCTCCACAAATAGGCATTCGGCACTTTCATGTCCAATATAACAGACAATTCCATCATCAGTGAGTTGGCTTTGATTTGTTAACTTATCTTTACATGACAAAACCAATTGATATCTAATTAATAGTAACCTCTTTGCTGCTCAGCCTGAAACAGGAATACCAAAAAATGTATAACACCAGTTCCAAAAAGGTTGTGACCAGTACAAATGAAGGTAATGTAAATAAAGACTTGAGTCTGTAGTAAAACTCATAAAACTTATGTTAGTCACAGTAGAAGACAGAAATCATATAGAATGTTCAAAGTGAAGTAATGTTCCATCGTAAAAACATATCTGACCGCAGGGCAGTTTTAGTCCACAAGAGACATTTCTGGATCATGTTAATGCTTTTTGATTGTGGTCACTGATTGATGCTGAGCAAGTGATGGTCAACGTCACTGCTTTACGTCTGACTGCTGAAATACTTTGTTTCTGGTGTGGTTATGAGGGCTACATAAAGAGCACGACACAAATCTCCACACAATCATCTATATGCACCACAGTGTACCACAACACATGCACCACCATACTACAGTCACCACATCCAACCCTGTCTGTCTTCTGACTCTTGGATCTATCTGTCCTGTCCTTTTGTGTTCCACTGTCTGTGATTTTAGTCCTCTCTGACCAAATCAGGGTTTGGGGAGTTAATGAAGCATTTTAGGTTAAACTGTGAAAGAGGGCTGGCGAAGGACACACTCACCATCACTTACACTTAGATCCTCTGCCAGATTAAATTACATATATACCCAACTTAAAAAAAACTAACTACTAACCATTAACATATAAATGCAGACAGTGATTTAAAAAAATGCTTCTTGTTGTATGATCAACTTGATGGCACAGTGAACTGCGTTCTTAAGTGTTTTTTGGATGTTCATGAGGTCAGTGATTTCAATTAGATAGTCATACCTGTTTTTATACGATGTCATTTGAAGACCCAAAGATCACTGGCATTGAGAAATGATTCTCATAGATAATGATCTATTCAAAGTCATCTCAATTTTACACTGAGGAACATTTCTCTGAAATAGTTTCACAATTTGTAGAGGCACTTTTTCACAGACTGGCTCTCTAATATCTGGGGTTTACTCTAAATGCAGAAAAAAACATTGTAAACTTGTTTTCATTTGTTTTTACTAGATTTTCTTTTTTGTTTCAGTATTTGGGTGAAAAACCACAGAAGAAGAAATAGAAGTCTCAGTAAGTTGTGATATGAGGACATAAGCAGCAGACTGCACACGTCCAACTTCTCTGCAAAGTGAACCACTTTACTGTGTCATGCCTGTAGTGTGAAAAATACACACAACATGCACAGAATAAAATCAGGCAGTGGATACACTTGGTAGTGACAGACTTATTTCTTTTAAAGAGCTGCTCAAACATGGCTTACTCTACATTACACTCGCCACTGTTTCAATCGACATCTTTGAGCTGTAGATAAAGTTTTTCTTGTTTAGTCTAGACAAGTAAATTTTCTATTTTTTTGCTTATCTGTTTATCCCTATCATTTTTTTCTTTTACAAAGGAAAATTTCAAACCAATAACTTTTGAAATCTTAATTAAGATTGCACCTTATGTAGTTCATCTGCCTAATTTAGGAGATCTTTCTAGAACAAGGCAGATGAGCATGGCTAATATTAGGATTGTAACAATTAACAGAGTACACAGGGGAGGCCTGGTAATAATGAGCAAGAAAGAGAGAGACGGATAAAATATGGAAGGGAGACAAAGAGAGGAACTTAAAGGAAGCGATCTATAAGACAGGGACACAGAGACAAAGGGAAGACAAGGACAAACAAAGCTTAAGAGGGAAGCAAGAAGACAGAACAATAAAGGAAAATGGTGAGATATAATGATGGAGAGAGATTAATTTAAACACATCAATATGAAAAGCCAGGCATAAAGAGCAAACAGGGCAGACAGAAAAACAGGCGTGGACAGTTCCTGAGAAACAAGGATCCTATGCACAAAGACAATAAAGACGCTGAGACAAATGAGAAGCAGGATGAGTGGGAAGTAAGAGTCAGAGAGCAGGGCCATGGATGGTGAACAGAAAGGACACACCAGCGCGACACAGGGACGTGCCCATCTGACTCGGCTGCTCTAACGGGACTTGGCTTTAACGCAGCTGTTCCTGTGGCTTTCACTGGGGAAAACTCTATTCCAGTGTGAGAGACTATTCATAGGCTCACCCTAGGAGATGTAAAAGTAGTGAATCTCATAACATGCTCTGTTCCCTCTGTTCGCTATTTTAATGCCGGTACGGTTACCCACTGTCTCTGTGTTACAGCCGAATAGTGGGTCATGGCAAACCCAGACAATGGAGGGAGAATATGGTGCCACTTCACATACTAATTCAGAACGTTACATAGAGGTATGAATAGATGAAACCAGCACTACCATGAGGAGAAAAGGTGATTTTTCAGTGCAAAGGCAATAACTACTGAACCAAATAAAGGGAGTCAATTTATCGCCTCACTGGGAGAAAGGCCCAGTGGTACAGGCTAATTAATCTCAGGTCATAGCATAGGCGTCGCAACCATTCATTGTGAGGGAGGACGTGCCCCACCCCCAATCCCACTTTTCAAAATGTCCGTTTGGACTCCCACCCCTCAGCCTAATGCATCCACTGTATCCAAATGTGGTGCTACACTATTAGTCTACCCAGCGCTGTTTCCATTGATTCACCAAAGAATCCATTCACTTGATCAATAAGAGAATATTCAAACCATTGAAAGTTGACTCCAGCTTTTCCTGGTTACCTGTAATTACTGCATCCACACATAAACCCATAGTTCATCAACCGTCTCCAACATAACTTATTTTTGTCCGACTATCAATTGTTTGCAACATCCGCTCCCTCCTCAGACAATACGGTTATCATTATATTCTTTACAAAGCCACGGAAAGTAAGTTACAATTTGTCTACAGGATGTTTTTCTTTTCTATGGAAACGTTATCTAGCTACTCAATATCACCAGATTCATCAGCACCTCAACTATTTAATTTAAATTCAACAATGTCATAAAACCTATCATAGATTTGTTTTCCACAGTTATACCATTTTGTAAGACCAAAAATGAGGCCAAGTCTGCTCTGAACATATTCCTTAATTCCTGTTGTGATTTAAAATCCACCCAGTGATCTACTGGTGTTCTCTAGCCTTTCTCAACAGAGGACCATGGTTTCGGATTTGTAGGTGCCGATTCTCATCCCAGCCACTTCGGCACTTGGCTGCGAACTGCTTCAGCAAGAGCTGAAGGTCGCTACCCAATGAAACCAGCAGGACAACATCATCTGCAAAAACCAAAGAGGCAATCCTGAGATCACCAAACCGGAACCCCTCCGCCCCCCAGCTGTGCCTAAAAATTCTGTCCATAAGTTATGAACAGAATTGGTGACAAAGGGCAGCCCTGGTGAAGTCCAAGTCTCACCGGAAACAAATCCAACTTACAACAGGCAACGTAGACCAGACTCTTGCTCTGTTTGTACAGGGAACAAGTAGCCCGTAACAACGGACGCCTTGCCCCACACTCCTGGAACATCCCCCACAGGACACCCCGAGGGACACGGCCACAAGCCTTCTCCAAGTCCACAAAACTCATGTGGAACTGGTTGGGGAAATTCCCATGCCCCCTCCACAACCAGGATGGAACCCGCATTGTTCCACCTGAATCCGAGGTTCGACCATTGGCCAGACTCTCTTCTTCAGCATCCATGGAGAAGAGAATCACACTCCTCAGCCTCCCAGTAAGGGACGTTGAGGAGTGTGATTCCCCTGGAACACACCCTCCAGTCCTCCTTCTTAAAAAGGTGAACCACCATCCAAGTCTGCCAATCCAAAGGTACTACCCCAGAGGGCAGCCTCGGGGCATGCTTAAGTTAAAAACTATTGTTTATTTGAGTGTTTAACTGAGTAATTAAGTACTTGAGTATCACCACTGTAAATGTAAATTGCACTAATCAAACACTGTTTACCTAAAACTTTAAAGCACCACATTTTCCTGTGTACAGAGGGCAAAGTTCAAAACTAAAGAAGATCATTTTTATCTGAGGTGATGCAACTGTACAGGTTAAAGCCTGATGATCCTGAAGCAAAGGGCTTACTTGTTCTACCATGTGTCTGATTTAGGGATTACATAGGTACAGCCTGGAAATGTAATCTGATCAGGAAAGCATCCATGCAAATCTCCAACCAACACACAAATGTCATTCACAGAGGCTGAGTAGCAGCCCTGTAACTTTACATATTGAATATAAATGTTGTGAACACGACAACCAACGCAATTTCAAGACAGATCATGCAATACTCCATGCTGGTTTACAGAAGAAAATATGTGTTTCAGACATTAAAAGCATAAAAGCTGGAGCTTCTGGGCTCTGACACTGTTACAGGCCTATGTTTTCCTTTTAAAGTTTTAACGTGCCAACATTCTGCAATACTTAATGATGTCCTCCAGTGTCAAAATTTGAAAATATCTACATTTTCAAAGCTCCAAATTGGAAGATTACTACATTTTGCAATAATGCAATACGTTCAAAAATACTATAGGGAATAGGATGGGATGTATGTTGGCATAACAGAACAGTCACAGAGTTCAAGTCCATGTTCATCCTAG
>JBAMYA010003851.1:0-18213 GCA_037176975.1 Arrhamphus sclerolepis | reverse complement strand
TTCAAAGTTAAAAAAAATATTTTAGAGCCATGTTTGACTTGATGTCATTTAGGTTGTGTGTATGGTACATGCTAAATAAGCACATTTACAGAAATTAGAGGTTGCCAGCTTTCCAATGAAGTATTATACATCCATCTAAGACTTGTAGTTATTGCGTTATAAGCTTTTCCATTTGGGTACACTAAATAGGCGAAATCACTGAAAAATAGGTGGGTGTGAAGAGGTTAATGTGGTATTACTTAATGAAATCAAATGACTAGACATATTTTCCACATGACAAATTTAATGCAGAAATACCTTTCCAAAAACGTACAACATCAGCTTGTGATTGCAGGCTTAAACATTAGAGGTCAAAGTACAAGTATGTAATGTAATTTGAAAATGGAGTCAGTCTGTTTTTAAATCCACTTGTATCCACCTTGAGTATAAACTGTCGGCTGCATAGAGATCAATGATCAGTATTGATGCCTAGTGTGCTCCAAATGGAGTTCTTTCATGAGTAGCCCCAAACACAGCACACTTAAATGTGCAGTCTCTGAATGAGTGCCGCCCCTATTTAATACTGTCCCTGTGTTCTTACGGGTGATGACGATAGCTAGCTTTCTTCTTCAGCTGCGTCACCCGTGGTTACCACCATGCTACAGCCAACATTGGGCATTTAGTTGATCGTGATTTCAACTCATATTATCTCATCGAGTGTCTGATATTTCCTTTTAAATAAGAGACCAAAGCAGCTAGTGGTCTGCTCAGGCTTGAAAATTAGGCCCGAGTCCATGAATGTCCATCACGCAGGGACCTGAACCTGACTATAAACCCAACTACACTGCAGTCGACCCGATGCTGACAGGCACATGTGCACATATAGACACATCAGGTGAATTTATTTTTGATTTACAAAACAAACCCAGCTGCTTCAAATGCACAACATTTTGTATGACTCCAGTGCAAACAAAAGATGACATCACGTGATTGAACTTTCCAGTTGAAAACTGACAAAACCAGCAAACCACACCAAAGCTGTTACAGAAAAGGAAAATGCACCAGAGCTTTTAAGATTTACATTACATGCGAATGGGGCAACAGCAGCTCTAAACCAGCAAAAAACCTTATAGAATATAAAAAAAAAAAAAAAATAAGAAGAATGCACGAATAATGACATTGAAATTAAAATGTCTTACCTTCCCGATCTTTTCCAACTATTGTTTGTACACACTTTTTTTTGTCGCACAGGCTTTATTAATGCTTTAATAAGATCAAAACAATTAAATTAAACAACCCAATAGAAGTCAAAATTATTTATAGAAAAACAGAACCTGACAAAAACCTGGTGGTTCTTTGAGTTCTATCGGGTTGGGTCGGGTTGCAGACCACTAAAAGCTGCACCCGTCTTTGGTGCTGAAGACAGATGGCCGTTATCTTCCACTACAGCGACAGAATGGAAACCACTGAGAGCTGGAAGTCTCCAGAGTTCAACGTTCCTGAACTGAAGTTTGAGTTCAGTACTTTGCGTAACTTCTGTCGGAAGTTGGAGAAAGTTCAACTTTTCATGCCCTGCAAGCATCAGCCAGTGAAACTGCGATTACACAGCTGGTTGTAGCCGATGTAGTGGTACACCTTTGTACTTGTGGACCAGTTTAGAGGGCTTGGTGATGGCACGTCAGAAACAGCCACTGTCTGAAATTGCAGGATTGATCGTGTGTTAGCTGGATGTGAAGGTCTGTACGTACTTCCTCTGACTGTAGATTTGTTTGTGTTAAATGAAGGACAGTTTAATATCCCACATACCAGAGGACCTGTGAAGGACACGATGATTGTTATTCTGTATTATGTAAAACGCTGAATTCAAGAGGGGTTACTTTGTTTTTCCACGAATTTACATCTGTCTAAGCTATCGCAGCACACACTCATTAATTGCCCTTGTGCACGGCAGTGGTCCATGCACGCTCTCAGACAGGTTTCTAATGGTTGTCTGTCCTCGTGTGACCTTGGCTCATCACCACCTGCTTCTCCGTGCAGCTGCAGGAAAGGTGAAGAGTCACGGTGTATAGATACATAACGACACACAGCTGCAGATGGTGCCTTGTGGAGGTGGGGGGGTGGGGGGGGGGCAGGTTCAGTCAGAGTCTGTTTTAATAATGTCCTTGTACATACGATGGTGACACTGCAGACTGTCGGGTCAAAGCCCAGATGTTTGAGGATTGCCCGTCAGTGTGAGGGTTGAAGCCGATTCACTGGCTGGTGAAGTGTGAACGCAGCTCCGGGTGATTTACACAAAATACAGAGAGGTAGATGAGCAGGAGATGAAGGCCCAGCGCGCTGTACAGTCATGTGAAAGAGTGAACATGGTTTATGTTTCATTCAAAAGAACTGAGGTGAAGCAACGGCCCAGAGTTTACACCTAAACCTAAAACTCTGGTGAGACCTCTAAACCACATTCCCACTGATCTCAGATTGATGCCACATTAGTCCAGTTAAAACCTTACTAAAGGGATAGTTTTTTTTTTTTTTTTTGTTTTTTTACATGAATCTGATAGAAGTTTAGAGAAAATAGTGCCATGCAATTATGAGGTCTGACTTTTTCTTTGACAATGTTTTTTTTAATGCAAATGTAAATTCATTTGAACACATGTTGTTTGAGAAGAAAAACACTATATTTTCGTGACCCCAACCAAGTTGCCAAACAACTTTCGTCAGCACCAAAACTGGGCAAGAACTCGGCCCACAGGACGCTATGGGGGTAAGTCAGTGTTGATGCACAACACTGCGGACGGGTATGCCATGTAGATTCATGTAAAAAAAAAAAACGAAATATCTCTTTAAGTAATTCCACTTCTGACCACATGGGGGCAGAGACTGACAGAACTGGATACAGTTCCTTATGTCTTGTAATACCACTGCTGGAGATGCACATCATTGTCTTATACAGATTCACACTGTAAGATTTTGGCCTCCTTAGATGAAAGATGGGCAGTCGTGGCAAAAATGGTCCATCGTAGCTCAAAAACAGTGGTGGTAGACCGTCTGGAGAACAAGGACAGGCTGCCAAAGATGTCAGCAGTGTCAGAAATGTGGAGCAGTTGTCTGAGTGTGACGACCTGTTGCTGCCTCTACGATCTCTGTCAGCTAACCAACCAATAGGAACGCACCATGTAAACATCAGCGCGTCTACACTGCACAGTAGCCTAGCAACAACAGATACTTCGGAGAAACGGTTAAAAAAATAAAGTGCAACTCAAATGAAGAAGAAAGACACTTCGTTTTCTTGACTTTAATTATTTTCAATGTACACTAACACCACTACAACTGACTTTGCAACTTAACATGCATTAGCACATTAGCAGCAACCTGCTAATGGTTCAGTGATGCTGCGTTTAGATCCTGAAATACACTCAGATTTATTTCTGTCATAGTTACTATTCAACGTATCTTCAACTGCACAGTGTTACATGCTGTAAATTATCTATCGATTTCATGTCATGCAGTGGGACTTGAATTAATCTTAACGTACAGTGTAAACCTGACATTACCCCAGAAACTGACACACGAACGTTCTTGTGACATGCTGCCCCCATGTGGTCGGAAGTGGTATTCCTACAAATATGCGCCGTGAGGACAGAGCACATCCTATACATAACTTTCTTTCTTCTTAACCTGTGGCTGTTTAATACGATATGTTAGGTTTTTTGTTTTTTGAGAATGTGTTGAAGAGTGTGAATTCTCTTCTCACCAAATCTCACAAAACAAACTCAAATTCCTTTGTCAACCAATCAACACCACCTGAAAAGTTTCTTCACACTGATTTTGGTCCCTCAGTACGCAGGTGTCTGACAGTGGGATGGTGCTGACTGATTAATTGTATCACCCTTTTTCACTTTTGAGGATGGAAACACAAAATCATTCGTAAATGAACCATTCCAGGCCAAGTATCTGCTAACCTAGCTTAGCTGAACAAAGCTGCAAAGAAGCACAGGTGGAATTTCCTCCAGACTGATGTCAGAGACTGATGACAACATACAGAGTAAGACTACTTCAAGTTGTTGCTGTTAATAAATGACAGCACATTATAACTCATCATCTAATAAGATTCAGATTATTTTTATGTCTTGACATGTGAAACCTGAGGAATGAAAGAGGTTTTCGACTGTCGGCTGTACGTGCAGTCTGCTTTTTAATTTTTTTTTTATTTAATATTTCTCTGCTGCACCTCTGAAACAGATCTTTGAATGTCCCCACAGCCACTTTAAACTCTGTTTCTTCACACTCTCGTCCAGCTGGACTTCATGTCTTTAAACTGGCTGCTTCGCGTCTGGTTTCACGCTCTGGGCATGTGCAGTCAGATCTGCTCAGACGTCTTTGCTGTTTGCGCTGATCATCAGTCGTCATGTCAGAGTGACAACAGAAAAGGTCAACATCTGGACAGTTAAGCTGCTCATGAACGTAACCTTTAAGCTCTGCTGAAGAGGTGTTTCCCTGCAACTCCTCCGCCTCGTTAATTACTTCACGTTGTGACGTCTCAACTCTGCCTCCAACTCAGGTGACCTCCGGCTTCAGGTCCAAGTCCATGGCTGCCGCGCTGCCCCCTCCCTTCCTGGACCCGCTGTTCTCCATCTCCCTGATGGAGGACAGCGAGCTGAGGCAGCTGGTGCTCGAGATCCTGCACAACATCATAGATCGCCATGACAACCGTGCCAAACTTCGTGGCATCAGGTACAGCACTTTTTTTTAATTATAACACAAACGTTCTAATACTGGTTTATCTTTAACAGCTGAGGGTTTTGTGTGTGTGTGTGTGTGTGTGTGTGTGTCTCTTTGACAGGATCATTCCTAATGTTGCAGCACTAAAGATTAAGAGAGAGAAGATTTCCAAACAAGATGTTGCATTCATGAAGAAGGTAAAAACATTAATGTTATAGCTGATTTGATGAGGAAGAATCATCTGGATGGATGATATTTATCTGGTTGAACCTCACGTTGGGAGAAGCAGAGCCAGTTATTCAACATAAACCATCATTTAAGTTAAACTGGGTTGAAACAGAGTGAACTGCTAATTTGCTGGTCTTTGCTGAGCCTTAGTTCAAACATCTGATAGAACACAGGTTGTAAATATATTTATTTATTCAGCAAAGTTTGGTATTTTAACATGGACATCAGTGAAGATTTTGGAGCCAGCCTCCAGTGGTCAGTCGGGGAACTGCAACTTTTCTTTCTGCTGGGTTGGCTTCAGGCTGGAAGTGAGGGATGTGTGCATTTTTATTTGATCGATCTGCATGATCCCACACCTGAACTCTGCACAGTCTCATTTATTTGTTACCTGCTCAGAGTATTTACAGCGAGCAGTTTCACAGGAAAACACAGTTCTAGAACCTCTCTGCACCTCTGGGTGGTCCCAAGGGTTGGCTCACAATCAGTCCAGCATGCTTTCAATTAGATGTTATATTAAGATTTTAATTTAAGGGGGTCCAAGATCTGATTGACCCTGAAGGGAAGAACCCGGTCAACATCAGCACGTGACATTTCCAGGAAAACGTGAACAGCTGAAGCTGCTGAGAATCACAGCTGAGCTGCAACGTTTACCTGGATGTCAGGAAACCAGCGCGGGGCCGGAGCGCTCAGAGCAGATGAAGCCACCTCCTGCTCTTATCTGCTGCCAGAGGGCATTAATGCCGTCTAATTGAAATTCATTAGCGGCGAGTAGAAGCCACTGGTCTTCACTTTCCATTAACCTCCAGGTCAGGCTTATGAATAGAAGAGGCAGGCTCCGGCGGCGGGCGCATTTATTTCTTTTATGGAGTCGATCTGCAGTCTGCGGCAGCAGAGGTCCTGACTGAGCCGGTTATTTCTGGACCGATACAGAATTAATTGGATTAATCTTTTCACTGGCATTTGCATTTTCTAGCACAACAGCTTCCTCATTGCCTTCATGGTGCGTGGTGCTGCTGAGGGGGAGGTGTGAAACAGAGCGCTGAGAATAGAGCAATTAATCTAGCATTTAATTTGCAGATTATTTCTTCAAATAATGCGTGACCACTGGCTTCTCAAATGTGAGAAATCCAAGAGAGTCCAAGTCCTCGGATGCCTCCTGTTGTTGCTCAAAAAGTTAAATATGTTCTTGTTGATTAGATTTAGAATGTGCAAAGCACAAATGACTTAATTAACTGATATAACGGATGATTATAATAATAATTAAGTGGGAAATTTATATAGTTGAGAAAATTCACGTCACAGCGAAAAGACAGGAAATACTGAGAGGACTGACTGGTTTTTAAAGCTTTTACAGCAGGAACGGAGGAAGGAAAGTGGTGACGGACTCTGATTTGACTTTCTGAAAGGGATTTCTGGTTTTTAACAGTTATAGAACAACAGAGTAAAGAGAAACACAAAAATTTAAACACTTTATTGAATTTTATGGAATAATTTACTGCCCGTTTGTTTTGATACTGTCAGCAAAAAGCAGAATAACAGAGGTTTAAAAACCGTCTTGATTTAGCAAATGTTTGCAAAAGAATTTAGGACAAAAAGTTAGTTTGATTTCTTTTTTTGTATGTGTCCTTTTTATTACATTTGTAAATTTTATGTAATAATGTTGTAAAGGTTTTATATCTTACAATGAAAAATTGTAGTTTTAAGGCTTTTTGTTTTCTTTATTATATGATTTTAAAAAAAAGTCTTGGTTGTTGTAAACTTTGCAATTTTACAACAAAATGTGACTTTTTTTTACAAAAAAGGTTTTAGTACAAAAATCTATTCTTTATGATAAAAAAATAAACTTTTTCTATGAAAAAAAAAAAGTACTAACCTGCTAAAAAAGTTATTTTATGAGGAAAAACAACTCTTGATTTCAGAACAAGAGCCTCGGTTTTATGATAAAAGCCACATATTTTGTGAAATTTGACAATGTTTAGAAAAACTTTACTTTTTTTTTCTTTTTAAACAACCAAGTCCAGGAACTAGAAGGAAATTCTAACAACATAGCTGGTTGAAAAGTAAAGAATAACCGACCCTTAAGCGTAACCATGGTGACGATTTGGCCCAGGATGGATGGGGTTTGACACCTCTGCCTGTAAGAAAACGTTTGAACTTAGTAGTTGCTAAAATGTGCCCAACTTTTTGAACTATATAAATGTATAAATGTGGGTTAAAGTAAGAACAGAATTAAAATGAGGTAACTGACATGATACGATGGTTATAAATTCTGAATGTCACTTTTGACAAATTTTTTGACTAATTGGCTTTTACGACAGACATGCATAACAAAAGCTGCTCAAGAATGAGTCGCGTGTAAATAATTTGTGCATTAAACATTAAATTGAGTGGAGTTCAGCCAGAGGCTGCAGTGATGTGACTCAGAGAGTCCAGCGATGACCCTCAGCAGCTCCGGGTGTTTGACTGCACACACATGCAGAAGTGTGGCAGCTTCAAACAGCATTCTTTTGTTTTTTATTTTCTCTTCCTCCAGCACGGCCAGCAGCTCTACCGTCACATCTATCTGGGCTGCAAAGAGGAAGATAACAGCCACAAAAACTTCGAGCTGCTCTTCACCACCCTCGCCGTTCTGACCATTGAGCTGGCCAACGAGGAAGTGGTCATCGACCTCATCAGACTCTCCGTCGCTCTGCAGGTACAACCATTCTTCCTGGTTTTCTCTCTGCGAGTTTAACAACTTCAAATGGATTTTCTATTGCACAGCTATAGTTCTCTTTACGATTACATTTTAACAAACAGACAATTGTTTTGGTCATATTTTAGCTGAAAACTCCTGTTGTACACTATGTTTTCAGGAGGTGCAAGGAGGAGGATGTAAGGCTGCACCTAGAGTTTAACGCTTAACTACTATTTAGCTCTAACTTCAACTAGCTGACGCTATGCTAACTGGTGGGTTGGCCAGAGCATCCAGCTGTTCCAGCTGCTGGCAGGGCCGTCAGCCCACGAGCTAGAGGCTTTCCTCCCACTGATGCCCTCCAGCCGAAGTCCCATAGCCAAGAAATCTAGAAGTACCGCAAGGAAATTGCTCAGTAGGTCGATCCAGCTGCCCTCCATTGGAACTCGTTAATTATGCTCAAAAGTCTTGGGAAGACAATCAGATCAGTCTATCCTTCTAGAGCTAATGTAGCTACTTATTATGCATAATTATGTGGCTTTAATTGATTTTACCTGATGAGGTACATTAAAAAAAAGAACATGGGAAAGCAAGGATGGGACTGACATTCAGTTCATATGCAACATGAAGAAGTATGGATATTCATTTTAGTATTTTCCATAGCAAGATAAGTGCAGACAAAAGAAAAAGGGCACCATATTCATCTCTCCATTCTTCACATGTCACCTCGGGGTCACACCCTGCTAGATAACCTTTACACTGACAGAGTGAGAACACAATCAGGCAGCAGATACTCCTCCCTGCTGCCTGTCAGCGTCCTCTGGAAGTCTTCCTGCAAGCTGTGGTCCCTGCTGAAGGGTTAAAGAAAACGTTCAGGTCCATTTAGGCATAGAACTACTACAACCAGCTAATGCTCAAGGCACGTGGGCCAAATACGGCACGCTATTTCATTTTATCTGGCCTGAGAGCATGCAGAGACAATCATAAACTTCTAACCAGAGCATTTCTGAGCAGATTTCAATCAGACTGATTCAGACATGAAAAAGTGGGAAAACTGAGGTGGAGATCAGCTGGTTTATGACAGAAGGTCAGGATTTAACAAATGATTGAAAAAGATTTTACAACAAAACGTTGTGGGAAATCTTGACAACATAGCTGGTTTTAGAAAAAAGAAATTTTAGAATTTTGATGTTTCTACCACACGGTGGCGCTAGTGCACGTTTCTTTGCTGCAGTGTTCTGGGGAGGAAGCCTTACAGACAAAAACACCAAGCGACTGGACAAGCTGGTCAAAAAAGCAGACTCAGAGCTGGGCAGGAGACTGGACCAGTAACATCTGTGGTGGAGAGGGGCCCACTTAACAAACTGGAAGCTATTATGGACACCAGCAGACACCCTCTCCACAGTCTACTGGAGCAACAAAGAAGCAGCTGCTGCAGTCGGCTCCTCTCACTGCTGCAGGACAGAAAGATTCAGGACATCCTTCGTCCCCACAGCAAGAAGACTGTTTGTTTAATTCCATTTAATTAACTAGACGATGTTTTTGTTTTTACACTTAGATTATGATGAGGACTTGACAATTTGAATTTCCTTTTGGGGATTAATAAAGGTCTGTCTGTCTCTTTGTCGGCAAAAACTCTAGTTTAGGAACTAGGTGGTTGAGAAAGTAAGGAATAAGCATGGTTAATGGTAACCATGGTGATGATGAGGCCTGGGACATCCCTGAGCTAACGACATGAAGTCACTAACGGGCTGCTTGTGCCTGGTTTGCTGCAGGACATGGCTCTGGCCAACGAGGAGAACATGCCGATGTTCATTCGCTGCAGCATCATGGCGCTGGTGGCGGCGTACCTCAACTTCCTGAGCCAGATGATCGCCAACCCTCCTTTCTGTCAGCACGTCAGCAAGGTGCGTGATCGACGTCCCAGAAATGTCTCAGCAGTTCATTCCTAATTTGTTTTGTAATTGTTCTGTGTTAATAAATCCGTCCATCAGTAATTAACTTTGTAGATGAATCTGATACGCTGGCGATGCAGCGCTGAGTTAGCTGTTGTAGTTGCTGTGCAGCAGGAGAGTTTGGCTGTATTTTTAATGTTCCGGGCATTTTGCTCTTCAGGTTATTGAAATGAGGAACATGAACGCTCCGTTCCTCCTACCGGAGCATATCTTCAGGCTCAAGTGTCCGTAAGTATTCATGTTGTGGAGGCTCAGAAGTTTTAAAAGGTCCAGGTTATATAGTCGGCCTTGTTGAGACTGTTTTGAGCATGTCCTGTATAAATGGACATGGCTATGAGTGTGATGGGTTCCGGACATATTTCATGAGAGAATAATCAGGCATCTGCTGATCAAAATCTGATTATTATTTTTTTCTTTCCATCTTCTTTCTCCCAGAGTCCCTGAATCTTTGGACAAGGATGACAGAGAACTGCATTTTCAGACAGGCGACATAGCGGAGTGTCTGGCAGGACCAGGGTACAACGCAGAGAGACTGTCCGTCCCCTACATCCCTCAGGTCACAGGTATGGCTACTGCCGTCTTTCTGCAGATATCTGTCAGAGGAGTTGTAATGTGTAAACATAAGAAAAGGCTCGTGCTCCGAACTGAATAAAAATAGACTTCTGACTTCCTTTTTTTTTTTTTTTTTTTTTTAAACTCAGAGGTATTGGCAACAACAGGCAAAAAGCCCACAGAGCCAGTTTTCTCATCAATGTATGAAGCTTTTTTTATCAGGAAGTCAGAAGTCTTTTTTTTTTTTTTTGTTAAAAAAGAAAAAGACTTCTGACTTCCTGATATAAATAAAGTTTGGAAGAAAATGTCAGAGGTAGTGATGAATCTGTTATGACTGCATTTATGTGTCTATAAACGGCAGGGATGCGTCGCTCGGGTCGGTGCTTATAAATGTAGCTGATGTACCGAATGATAAGAGCCGACTCCCGTGGAGTGAGAGGCAGCTCTCCTCTCTCCTTTCATTCAGCTCACTGCCACTAATTATCATCAACAGAAAAGTAGCCAATTAGCTGGTCAGCACAACAAATACTCGTCTTCCTGGATATTTCAGCAGCAGTTTGATTCTTTTTCTGGTCATGACCATGCAAACAACCAGACAGCCCCTCCATTGTGTGAATGCAGCATTAAAATAAAACTTAGTTTAAGGATTTTGACAAAGGTACTGATGGCTGTTGGTGTGCTGCTGCATATCACACTTTAAAGTCTAGTAGGTTTAAAACCTTCATTTCATTGAACAAAAACCAACTTTAAATTATTCTTCATAAGTCTGAAGCCTCTCGCAGCTTTTGTCCTTCAAACTTGTAGAGTTTCAACGGCTTTTTCCAAGCAGAACGTCTTGAATCGTCTTGAGGAAAACGTTCTTTAAAATCAATCCTCAAGATTAACAGTTCTTTCATTATTCAGTCTGACATAGCCCTAATCTTTAAATGTTTGTTCTTCAAAGAAAATATATGTTCTTCAAAAGGATCAACTTTGTCTTTGTTCTACCTTAGTTGGAAACTCAAAAACTGTTAACATGGTGAGAAAATTGCTTCATGTTTGCTCTAACCAGCAGTTTGCTTCTGTTTTCTTTCCTCTGCTGTGCTTTCATGCAACCTCAGTGCTTTACACAGTAGGAAAGATCATCCACAGGTGCAAGCAGACATCCAGAGGTAACCGGCGCTGGGGTAGGGCTGTAGACGTAGCTAGCTGCTGTTGTAGCTGTGGTTCAGTCCACACACGTTGTCGTTTATAGCCATAAAGAAATATGTGGAGTTCTGTTTGCTTTTTTCATGTTTATGCATCTAAATGTTCCCTGTAAGCTGAGGAGGCCGTCCCTGCCCCAGAGAAAAGCTCCCTGTGCTCTGTTTGGTCACCATTCTGCTCTTGCACGGCTGAAATTCAAAAATTTCACGAAAGCATTTGATTGGCTAGAGCACGTGTGTCAAACTTGAGGTCCGTGGGCCTAGAACAGCCCGTAACTTCATTTTCTCTGGCCTGCGAGAACGTGCAAAGACGATTTTGTGACTGGAGGATCGTCTTTTTTCTTTTGCAAAATCTGCAATTTTACAACCATATGTGCTTTTTAACTTTCTTTTTTCATTTTTTTTTTTTTGTGCTGTTTCAGGAAAAGAAATTGTGATTTTACCACAAGTCTCTTTTTTTATGATAAAAGTTGCGAAATTTGCAGTTTTGCAACAAAACTATTTTTTCATTATTTTTATGTCTTTAATTATTTTTACAGAAATGCTTTTCATTTGCAAGAAAAAATTGGAATATTAATGCAAAAGTCTCAGTTTTAGGATACAAATTGCAAATTTTGTGGCAGAGCCAGGCCAGCTTCTTCCCATCGTCTTTTCCCTTGCTGATGTCAGTTTTAGTGAGAACTGATGAAGACACCAAAAAGTTGATTTTAGCCAGCGTTGTGAAAGCAACTTAACCTCCAACACCTACAGGACAAGCCAAAGCGCTAAAACTTGCTGAAGTCCTCTGTGTTGCTTTAAAAGTAAGCTTGATGATACTCTGATTGAAAATCTAGCTACCAGCCTCAAATGTGATTATCTCTGCTGCAAAGCTGGAGGTCACTGGAGACGACTCGCTGTTCGTCAGCCTCCTAGTGGTCAGGTGAGGAACTAGGAATGTTGTCGTTTGATCGGGATGCAGAAAACACTGGCAGAAGATCCCCCATCCCCACGCTCCCATAAATGATCAATAGTTTCTAGTTGTATCCAAACATAGGTGCTGTAGATGATGCACAATAAACAGCTGAATAATTTGATCGTTTCTGTAATTATCTTTCTGCATTACACATGGACTTTTTGCGGTGAGTACTTGCACTACATGTGGGTCACCTCATGAGCATCCAGGGGTTTATGGCTATCTTTAATCAAGAGGGTTGTTTTTAGTTTCGGAGCAAGCTTCTGTCTGCCTCACAACCAGGTTGTGCTGCGCTCAGAATCTCTGTAACCTGAACAAATGTCTGGTCCTTGAACGAAACTTCTCCTGTTGGAGTTCTTTCCAAAGTCCCGGCCAGTAAGGTCCCAGATATGATGCTGACATCACAGCTCCCTGTACTTGTCAGTGTCTCCTCCAGGTGATTTTTGGGTAATCTCCCTCGACAGAACACACATAATTTCAGTTCTCTCAGAACTTTACAGAGAAGATCCGCTCTAGTTTGTTGCAGCCAAGGAGACTTTAACAAGGTAAATGTTGCTGTTTATGGTCTGAAATGGTAACACCAGAAGTGAGTAGTAAAACGTGACTTCATATTCCATGTTTGTTGAATTTTTTTTATTGGAATTGTTTCACAGCCTCACAAGAGAAGTGAATGAGATGTTTATAGTGTGTCAAAATGCCACGAATGTAGAACAAGAGCTCCTTTTGTTTACTTTGATTTTATTGCTCTGCTCAAATCAGAGTAGGCCGAGTCAGACACCTCAGTGTGCCTCTTGGAGTTCATGACAACAGCTTTGTGCTGCCATGCAAATGAGTATTGATTGGTAGTGACTTCACTTTCAGGCTCTATTTTTTTGTTGAGTCAAAATCAACATATCCTCTGAGATAAATCCACGTAATTCCCTTTTTATTCCTTCTTTCATGGCCACAGAAGAAGGGTTGAGGGCACGAAACATGATCTTTGTCAAGTAACGGTGCTTCTGAGAGCAGTTATGAAGCTGAGGAAACCATTTCTGCAAACAAGACACCTGCACACAAAACAATATGTTCTACAGACAAATCAAAAAGATGTTTCTTTGTTTGACTGATTAAAGATAGTGATTTACCCTCTCGTGACTGTCGTATGGTGCTGTAGATTGTGCTGCAAACTCCTAGAGCTTGGAAAAAGATCCACCGTCTAGTGGTCAGTAGAGGAACTGCAGCCTCCAGTGGACGGTAGAGGAACTGCAGCTTCTAGTGGACAATAGAGGAACTGCAGCCTCTCATGGTCAGTAGAGGAACTGCAGCCTCTAGTGGACAATAGAGGAACTGCAGCCTCTAGTGGACAATAGAGGAACTGCAGCCTCTAGTGGACAATAGAGGAACTGCAGCTTCTAGTGGACAATAGAGGAACTGCAGCCTCTAGTGGTCAGTAGAGGAACTGCCGCTTTCCTGACTTGGCTTTATTATTGAAGTCTGAATGTTGCACTCGGCTTCCACCACTGCTTGTTCTGTTTCACAACAAAATCAGAAAACTGAAGATCTGGGGCTTTGTAAAACAATCTTTTTTACTTTTCTACTGTTAAACCAAACAAGAATAACAGCTCAAGTTATGATTACGATATAAGCATCAACCTGCATGTCCATCCATCCATCCATCCATTTTCTATACCCGCTATTTCCTGTTCAGGGTCACAGGGGTCTGCTGGAGCCTATCCCAGCTCACTACAGGTGAAAGGCAGGGGTCCACCCTGGACAGGTCGCAGTCCATCGCAGGGCCACATGGAGACACACAACCATCCACACACTCACTCACTCCTAGGGACAAATTAAAAAAAAAAATAAAATCATGGTGGATTTACTGGTAAACTCTTTGAAAGTGGGAAAACTCTGTGATATCCGTAGTGGCTTGGTTTCCCAGTTGACGAGCAACCACGCAGACATCTGTCGTAGAAAGTAAAGAACCTCTCCGTGGTGTTTCTGTAACTTCCTTTCTCCATTTTCTGGTTCTCATCGAACAGTTTTAGTTCTGCAATAAGACTGAATTAAGGCTGTTCAAGCTGAAACACGTGTACAACCTCATAGTCATCGCCTGTTACTTGCCAGCTATAAATTTATTTATTTATTTTATTTTTTTTAAAGTACACAATAGATTATTCTGGAAGAGTTCTATATAATAAACAACCGTAGGCCAAAATGTCAGAGCTATTAAAGAAAATGACGAGCGCTGTTTCCTCTGAGTTTCTCATCTCGTGTCTGATTGGACGCGTTTCTTCTGCTGAGTCATGTTCGGAGGGCACGGCAAAGGTCACGGTGACTCACACTAAAGTTAATCATGAGGTGATGCTGCTCGGTGGCTCCGCAGCTCATCTGGCCTGGTGCCGTCCGAGCCCTCATCAGTCAGACCGCTGCGGTGGGCGGAGCCCCGACCTGCGTTGAGCTCTAAAGAAGTAATATGATATTTGTGGCCATCTGCAGTTATAGATATTCATATTTGTCGAGAACAGAGCTGCTTCGCTGCCATTTGTGATTTTTGGGGCCTTTTTCAAGAGAGAAAATAATACTGAGAGGAGAGGAGGAGAAAAAGAAGAACTCCCAGTTGGTGTTGAGGCTGATGTTGACATTTTCTCCTGAATGTTTTGGTCAAAATACCACAGAGGAAGTTGAACAGCTTCTCAACTATATAAGGCACGCAAAGGTCTACATTTTATAATAAAGGTCATGAATTTAGATTTTTTTAATTTATTTATTTATTTATTTATTCATTCATATATTTATTTATTTATTTACTTCACGACCTAGTTCAAGAACCAGCAGGAAATAACCAACCCATTATGGGTAACCATGGTGATGATGTGGCCCTGGAAGAAATAAGAGTCTGACACCGCTGATGGAAGGTGTGCCTTATTTGAGAACTGTCCTACAGCTTAAACCAATGAATTTGGGTACAAATTAAACTCAGTAACGCTTTCAGTTCATGAAAACCTCATGAGAGGTTGCTTCATATAAGCAGAAACTTCAGTTTTAGAAGCTGATGTTGGGAACTGTTGCTGTTGCAGGATAATGTCCACTGATGCTTGTAAGCTACCTGTTAGGTCAGAGCCACATCTGGACAGATGTAGCGTCTGAAAATAACCATAAGTTCCACCATTGCTCTGAACCAACTCCACAGAGGCGTTTTGAGAAGCAACAGTTGGTCCGTCCTCCTGGGTGAGGAGGTCCTATGGCACGAGCCTACATCTGTCCAGATGTGGCTCTGATCTATCAGGCCAAGACTTGAACATTTGTCACATAGAAAAGTCGTCCTTCAGTTGCGTCAATAGTTGGTGCCATCTGTCGGTTTCGACCACCTGACCATCTGTTTACTTTTTACAGATGAAGACCGTCTAACCAGGAGGAAGAGTTTCGTGGACACAATCTCCCTCCAGGTGGACATCATGTCCAACAGCCTCCCAGATAAGGTTGGTTTTCCTTTGTTATAGAGAAAATGTCACATGTGAGCTTTGAACACGCTACTTTAGTTCACTGCTGACTTTATCATTAAAGTGTAAGATGAAACATGTGTTTCCATGTGTTTGCAGTCCCAGCTGGCTGAGGAGATCACGTTTGAGACCCTGAAGAAGGCCATCGGTGAGTCATGTCTCTTCTCCAGACCTGTCGCTGTTACGTCGACTCACAATCGTTCTGAGCACAGCTGAAAGCTACGGCGTTGTATTGTCGAGTGCTACGTCTCCACGGTGACGGGGATGTTCAGTGACCTATGAAAACGCGAAGCCTGTCACGACTCGTTTGACGAACATCTGATGTAAACATTGTAGGACACAGTCGTTGTGTCGGTTCTCATGACTGCATGTTTGTAAACCAGGGGGTCAAACTCCGTTTCATCCTGGGCCACATCGTCACTATGGTTACCGTTAAAGGGCCAGTGATTCTGTGCTTTCTCAGATGACGTCAGATTTCCAGCTGAATTTTGTCATGAAATCTCAAATTTTATCAAATTTTGTACTTCTATCATCTAATTGAGGCTTTTGTACTAAAATCACAAATTTGTCTTGTTCAGTCGCAAATTTTTTTCATTAAAAAAAATTAATAAAACTGAAAATGGCAAATTTCGCAAAATCATTTTTTTATAGTGAATTTTTATCATAATTATCATAATTTATTATAATATCTGAAATTTCACAAAAATTGCAACCTTTATCATAAGATCAACATTTTTTTAGTTTTGTTTTACTTAAATTTAATTTTTTTTGGTGGAAAATATCAACTTCTTGCAGCATTTTGACATATAAAAATAAAATGGTTGTAATATTGCAAATCTTTCTGTAATCTCAACTTTTTTCTCCTGAAATCGTGAATTTAAAACTCATGAATTTTGGCAAACATTATCAAATTTATGCAGCAAAAGCCTGTAAAATGACTTTTTAACATAAAGCAGCTGCTCTCCATCTTAGTTATTCCTCTTTTTGAAGTCGGTACTGGATCTAACGGGCAGTTGGCTAAACCCTTAGCTGTGCCTGTGCTGTAAACCGTTAGCGGGTCGCTAACTGAGCAGAGTCAGTGATGTGGACCAGCGTCAGAGCTTGTTTGTGTGCGTTTGTTTCCAGACACCACCGGTCTGGACGAGCAAGAGAGGGAGAAGAGACGCCAGGTGATGGAGAAGTTCCAGAAAGCTCCGTTTGAGGAGATCGCTGCTCACTGCGAGTCCAAGGTGGGGTAGTGGAGAAGAACCAGGACCAGCAGCTAAATCCCAGCATCTCTGCCCGATCTAAACTCTTTTGGTTTGTTTGTTTTCTCAGGCTAACATGCTGCACAACCGTCTGGCCCAAATCTTTGAACTCACCATCCGGTAAGTGTTTTTTTGTTGTTTTTTTTTTTTAATTGTTGTTTGTCATATTCTGTTTTATTCTGAAGGTCTCCTTAATTACGTGTTCGAGTTAGCAGTCTTCCAAGATCACTTTCATTCTTGTATAATATCAAATGTTGGTTCTTTTCTGATGACTCTGATTCTTGAATAAAGATTCTTGTTTGGTGACTCTGAAAGAGTTTTGATATTTTAAAAGGTCACTGTTTGATTTAGTTGTTAGTTTTAAGGTAGGCGGGTACCTTTCACAACCAAGTTCAGCGCTCCCATCTGGTCCTGAGCAGAGGAACACGTAGACTGAAGCTCCTCTGCTGCTCCTGCAGGTGTATCTGCAGGTGTGCAGACCTCTGGAAAACACAAGTTTTGGCATTTTGCTGGTCTGAAGCATTCAGGTGTTAACATAATGGCATATAGGAAAGACATCAGCAGTGGAGTTAGAGATGCATTTATTACTGCCTATCAATCTGGGCAGGGCTTTAAAAGCATTTCCAAACAGCCAACCAGAATGCCTAGAAGACAGTTGCTGATCAATCCAGGAGCAGGCGATCCACCAAGGTCAGCCCAACGTCGGACTATGCAATGCAGAAAGAATAAAATAAAAAAGCAACTCAAAGCTACATCTCAGCCTCTACAGGCCTCAGTTTTTGCTGACAGAATAATAATGGCTTGTTCTCTCAAAACAGAAAACGCCAGTTTAGATTGACAGTCACAAATCTGAATACACCACAAGACAGTGTCATTTAGACAGACGAAACCAAACTGGATTTGTTTGGTTATTTTACACAGGAAACACGGTGGAAAAAACAAAATAATGGCAGCTGTCAAGCACGATGGGGGAGGTGCAGTGATATGGGCTTGTTTTACAGCACTGGGACCTGGACGTCCTGAAGTGGTTGAGTTTTCCAGACAAATGGGGGGTTGCTGCTAGCATGCTAATGCTCCGATGACTTGATGTGACATTTAGAACCAGTCAGGCGTCTTTTTCTTTGTTTGCTGCTGTTCATCTGAATTTGTGTGTGTGTGTGTGTGTGTATATCTATATATATATATATATATATATATATATATATATATATATAGATATATGTGTGTGTGTGTGTGTGTGTATATGT
>JBAMYA010003840.1:0-18213 GCA_037176975.1 Arrhamphus sclerolepis | reverse complement strand
GCTGCTTTAAGGTGGAATAACTGAGGTGGAGAGCAGCTGCTTTAAGGTGGAATAACTGAGGTGGAGAGCAGCTGATGTCAGAAAGTCAGAAATGTCAGGATTTTGAAAACCATTGAAGATTTTACAACTAAAATTTTTGTAAAATGTACTTTTTGTCGAACAAAAATTCATGTTTTTATGACCAAAAGATGAAATTATACAAAATTAGCAATTTCACAACTTGTAATTTTATGTCGCAAAAAGTTTTCCAACAAAACAAAATGTAGAATTTTGAGTTAAAATGTCAAAATTTTGTAACAATAATGATTATATTTTTAAAAAGTGGGAAAAAAGAAAAACAACCTTTTTTATTGAAAAAGAAATTTGTCTGTTTGTTTGTTTTTATTTGTGATTTTACAAGAAAGAAAGGGTCATTTTAGCGAAAAAATAAATTCTCAGTTTGGTTGTGATTTTTATGAAATTTCAATTGTATGACAAAAATTAACTTTTTTTAAATTTGCAATTGTACAAGAAAAAAACTGTCATTTTTACTACAAAAGGCTTAAATTCATGATGAAAGCAGCAAAATTACTGAAATTTAAGATTTTATTACAAAATGTTTAAGAGAGAGTCCAGGAATGAGCAGTAAATCTGACAACACAGCCGTTGAAAAACTAAAGAACCACTGGCCCTTTAACCGTAACTATGGTGATGATGCAGCCCAGGATTGACACCCCTGTTCTAAACAGTAACTTTACTACAAAAATGACACAGTTATTATTTAAATGCAACAAACATCTGACAGGACCTGTCTCACGGTATTGTCCTCCACAGATTTGGGGTTTGAACGCCGTGATCCAGGACGGCTAGCTCGCTGCTGAGAGCCTCGCTCTGCAGCAGCATTAATCACTGTGCTGCTGTCCTCTGACTGATTACTTACCATCAATCTTAGTTTGCAGAGCCCTCTGACAGGAGAAAGCCCAGATGAAGATCTGATTAAAAATGTAAGTGACTCATAATAGGCGCACACGCCTGGCCTCTGAGTCGATACTCTCTGGGAGAAAAAAGTGGGGACTTATCTACCCATCTCCAAATGTTCATTCTGAGCCTGAACTCTGAGAGGGGACCTGTTGTGATCAGGACGAGAACCAACAGACATCAGTATGTGTGTGTGGATGTAGATGTTTGTGCGTGTGTGTGTGTGTGCTTGTAGATGTGTGGCAGTCATTTGCAACTGCAAGACCAGATAGGGAGTTACTCTGAGTGTCTGAGAGGCACATCCTGCCTGCAATTAAGGTGGAATCAGAGAGAGATCTGCGCTGCCTTGATAATGAGCCTCAACTGAATTATTAACTAGAGATGTACCCCCTGGACTTGGACTCCCATCAGGCCTAGCTTCACAACAACAAGAGCAGATACACAGATGTGCACACTGAGTCCTCAGATCCATACAAACCTTTATTGAACCCATTTTAACAACTAAAAAAAGTGAGAATAAGGGCAACATATTAGATGAAGTGTCCTCATAAGGCATTAGAAGGCCTTCAGAAGCCCAAAATAAACACACTACAAGTGCATAATGATTTATTAAAATTAGTGCACAATATAATGAGCACAATATGCTGAAAGTTGGGGAGGGGGATCCTTATGAGGCAACTCTGTCATTAATCACATTAAAATTTAGTGCAATCTCTGATGCATGATTACATTCTAACATTTTCTCTGTGATTCCAGAGGGATTCTCATCAGCTTGATGCTGAACGTGAGGATGACTTTACTGCCCTGGAACTCTGGATGTCTGAAACTTTCTATACGTTGGTATCAAAGTGGGAAAACATCTACTGCTCCTATGTTGTGTGCTCAGTTTTCAACTCAGTCGAAGTAAATATGGAAATTTATCTGATTTAATCCAACCTTGCAGATATCTCAGACTATTACTATACCGCTAAGTGTTACAGTATTTAATTTTTAATGAAATCCTGCTGGCCGTTTCAAATGAAAACAGCTTTCTGAAGGTAGTTTTCCTGGGAATTATTCCTCGCCACTGTCGACCTGTGCTTGCTCAGCGTGAGGGATTGCAGGTAAATGAAGATTTGATTTAATCCTCTGAGTTCCCGGCTAGGCTGTTTTTTATGAATTGGCATTTTATGAATTTAGAATTTTGGACTCAGTTGGAATGAACAGGATTATAAATGTGAGTAAAATGAAATGGACCGAAGTGAAATATGATTAAGGCCCTGCGATGGACTGGCGACCTGTCCAGGGTGTGCCCCTGCCTTTCGCCCAATGTGAGCTGGGATAGGCTCCAGCAGACCCCCGTGACCCTGAACAGGAAATAGCGGGTATAGAAAATGGATGGATGGATGGAAATATGATTAAACTCAATGTGTTTTACTGGACTGCAGTGAATTTGTTTGCTTTCTGTGTTTTACTTTTGTTGTGAATTTGGACATCAAACTCATGTCTACTGAGGGCCACATCAGCATCACGGTGGCCCTTTGAGGGCCAGTGGTGACTGTAAGACTGTAAAAGACATTGAGAAACAGTTTCTCTATTCATTATTATTATTATTCAAGATAAAAACATCAACAGATATTTTTGGGTTCTGGTGCTCAAACCAACAGGAGAGGGTATAAAATGTAATCTTAGTGTCCCTCCATTGGTTCCCAGTTAAATTCAACATAGAATTTAAAAATCTTCTCCTCATTTATAAAGGGTGCAGCTCCTCCTTATCTTGTTTACAGTTCCATATTCTCCAAAATCTTCCATCTTCTGACCATCATGGTGTTTACCTGCACCTGTAGACTGGATGCCAGTCTGGGATGGTCACGGGTGTGACCAACCTGCAGTCCACCACATATTTATAGATTTACACCAGATATTTGTATATTTTTGTCCTTCTCCTCTCTCTGTCCTTCATCCTCTCTGTCCGTGTCCCTCCTCATGTCTTCCTTTATTCAGCTGGCTATCAGCAGGAGGGTCCCCTCTAGAACTGATCCAGGTCCTGGTCCAGATTTCTTCCCAAGAGGGAGTTTTTTTTCTCGCCACTGTTAGGGCTTGCCATGTGCTCGGGGGCCATGATCTGGGTTTCTCAGAAGCGTCTAGAGAAATCTTTGTTTTAAACAGACACTATAGAAATAAACTAACTGAACTGAAGTGAACTGAAGTGAACTGAGCGCTTGCCCCTCGAACCTTCTCGCGATTCTTCCAGTAGGTGAGGAGGTACAGCCTTCAGTTATCAGGATCTCTCCTGGCTCCCAGCTCACTGTTCAGGAAGTAGATGTCCTCTACCTTTAGGTTTAGGTTTAAAACCTTTTCTTTTTGATGGTCCTGAGTCTAGTTTTGCTGGAATTACTTGGATTATAATTAGAAATGGATTGGATTATACATGAATTATAGATGGACTGAGGTGGATTATATTTAACTTTGTAAGCCATGCCTTGGCCTGGTGCAGCAGAAGTAAAGTATGCTGAAGTGTAAAGCAAACGTAAAAGTATGCCTGTTAAAGACGACCAAAGACGAGCATGATCAGAGCCATTACTGAGAATTCCTTCGGCCACGACGCTCACTCGTCATGTCAGCGTGATGCAAGAACAACCCTGCTTGTCCTGTAAAACTGTGATGATGATTTTTATCATGTTGTACTGACATTAATTCAAAACAGTCACTAGCAGATGGAGCTGCTTTTGTTCTCTGGTAAGAAATACATGAAAACCAATAACAAACCGGAGCAGAAGATAGTAAATGGGGCCTCATTTCTAGTTCTGAGGTTCGTTGTGATGTAAAGAGGAATTGATGTGACTGATTGAAGTGAGCAAAAGCGTTTAGAGTCAGTAGTGTGGTTTTTCAATGAGACATATTCTGGCTTTTTTTTTTTTTTTTTTAATTTTGCAGGAGTCGTCATATACTGCCTCTCACATGTTTTGTTCAAAATACCATATAGATGCAGCACAGACGTCATGTCTTCACAACTGGCTTCACTCCACTGCACCTCTCTTTTCTGTGGGATAACCCTTTTTTTGAAATCTATCCTAACTTACAGCTTTGGATGAGCAGCAAATGCAGAATGATGTGAAGTTGGGTGGAGGCTGAATAATTCTACTCCGAGCTGGGTCTGTGATGTCACAGAGCTCACTGATTGGCTTTCAGATCAAGGTGGCTCAGACAGGACTGTGTTCCTGCATCGATAGTGACTTCAGACACGCATGCATGCTCTCAGGCACAGAAAAAGACTCGTTATGTGCTGAACTCCTCCCAAGATATAGCATGACAGTAACGACAGAGGAATGGGATTTTTTTTTCTGCTAATCACTTGAGCCAGACACCAGAATATTTGAAGCTGTGAGGTCTGGTAAAAAGCACTGAGAGAATGCGAGCTGGGCCGACATTTTACGACACACCACCAGGCACGATTCCCAAGATCCGCCTGCTTCACTGACTGTTTTGTGTCTGGACTCGGTTTTCTCTCTGGAATTTCCGTCTGTAAAGTGTTTCTCAGAGTTTTATTCCAGCTGATTTATTCCAAATGATTGAAGTGTGAGGGCAGAGGGTGAGAATATTATGTTCTATTCCAACCACTATGACTCATTTTATGCAGAGAACCCCCACCTGCAGTGCCGGTGCTTACATCCCAGACCGTTTCCAGGTTGAAGCGTTATCTATTCAGATGCCTTTTGTAACTGACAAGGCAGCTGATCCCTTAAGATCAAATTCCATCTGTCTCTGCGCGGCCTGCTTTCCATTTGAGCGCTCTACAACTCTTCCAAACTGCATTGACTCCGTTGCCAGGACTGTTCAGATGAGTATTACCATTCAAAAACAGACCACCCTTGCCTCCCAGATTCCTCTCGCTCTCTTCTCCGCCCCCAGTTAACCCAGTGCCAAGTCCGCCAACTGAAGAGCTGCCTCTCCTTCTGCTGCCCCTTTGGGATAATAACAATAACTGTGTAAGCGCTGCAGAGGGCTTTCTGTTGAGACAGCGCCAGGCTGGCTGGCACAACCTCTGAGCCTGTTCCACCAATCTCCAACCGATTCCCAACTAGTCTGGGCCAGTGCTGGAGCATCACAGGCATTCAGACTGATATCAATGTGCTTAGCAGCAGGGACCA
Organism: Arrhamphus sclerolepis; assembly: GCA_037176975.1. Taxonomy (NCBI): domain Eukaryota; kingdom Metazoa; phylum Chordata; class Actinopteri; order Beloniformes; family Hemiramphidae; genus Arrhamphus; species Arrhamphus sclerolepis. The sequence continues at coordinate 13,126 of JBAMYA010003840.1, read as the reverse complement.
CCACTCTCTTCCTCTCCCACTCAAATCAGAATCCAACTGAAAAAAGGATTTGTTGGCAGAACAAGTAATTCTTCTGTCTCCTCTTTCCCTCTGTGTTCTGTTACTTTCCTGCTTCATCTTCAGAATTTGTGGGATCTTTACGTCAAGGATGGTCATACTGATAGAACCATGTTACAGAAGGAGCTCAGAAACTAGAGATATAAAAGAAATCTTAGTGGCTACTGTTTGTCAAACGTTGACAAGGTATCCTGTCTTGAAATTCCACATTGATTCTGTACAGATCTGTCTAAACGCATCAGAGTTTCAGCCAGTTCCATGAAGAAGACGTCAGTGTAGTGATGGTAAAGCATCATGACGCCCTACAACCAATCAGTACCGATTTACATCCAACTTTCAGTCTGGGGTATAACAGTTTGTGACACTGTGCAATGTTTAAAAAGGATACATGTGACTTACACTCCACGTGCAGATGTGCACATGCCACACATCATGGCTAAGGAATATTCTGTCAGCAATGGTGTAACGTTTCTACAGCACTGACCAATGATATTCAACCAGATACGATGCTGCCTGCAACACTACAATCCATATTTTTATTTCTTTTTTTAAAATTTATTTATTTATTTAATTATTTAACTTATATGTTTATTAATGTTTTAGTATTTTTGTTGCATTCAAGCAGAAGAACTGTTTTGGCCATCAAATAATTATAACCATACAGGAAAAATTCTATGGTATATCAACATGAAAATTAGTTACTTTAAAAAAAAGAAAAGATACAACTTTGACTGGCTCAGTCGACAATTTATGAAAGTTTGATGAGTCAAGGTGTTTTTTTTAAGGCGTGTCTATTCTGAATGAATATACACCCCTTTTTTCAAGATTTTTCAAACACATATGTTCACAGCAGAGGTGTCAAATACTATTTCATCCTGGTTTCACCATGGTTACCATTAAAGGGCCACATCGTCACCATGGTTACTGTTAAAGGGCCACATCGTCACCATGGTTACCATTAAAGGGCCATGTCTTCACCATGGTTACTGTTAAAGGGCCACATCATCACCATGGTTACTGTTAAACAGTTGCATCATCACCATGGTTACTGTTAAAAGGCAACATCATTACCATGGTTTTGTTGTCTCAAAATTTGCTGCTTTATCGTCAAATTAAGGTTTTGGTGCTTAAATCATACATTTTTGTCATATAATTGCAAATTTAAAAAAAAAAAAACAGATTTAAAAGTAAAATTGTGAATTTCACAAAATCAAATATTTTTTCATGAAACAGTGATTTTTGCTTTTGGTCATAAAATCTTTAATTTCATTTTGAAATCATGAACTAAAATTGAGACTTTTGTAATGATTTTTTTCTTGTAAAATCACAAATAAAAAAGTTTTTATTTATTTTATTGAACAGCTGCCATACACCTCTAAATTTTGAACTTCAAAAGAAGAAAATCACAAAAACGAGTAACAAGTTTTGACAGAAATTAAAAACATTTTGTTGTCACATTTTTCACAAATGTTTGTTAAATCGTGACTTTTTGGACATAAGGTTGTAATTTATATGTGTGTAAGTGTCTTTGCATGCTCTCACAGGCCAAATAAAATACAATGCTGGGACGAATTTGGCCCACGGGCCTTGAGTTTGACACGTTTCTCACATCCCTCTGATAAATAACTAAAAGAAAAATTTTCATGCTTTTCTCTCCCAAAGAGAGAAAAGCATGTGTTTGCAGTAATCACTTTATTACAGCTATTAAAAAAGTAGTCAAATGTCATGTTCTGTGGAAAGGCCATACCAAAGATATTCCAGTTGGTAGGTTGTCATTAAACACTTTGAAGTGTACTAATTAGCATGTGAAATAATTAAAGTGTACATAGTTTACAGTAACTTCACACTGTAAAGAAAACCAAAAGAAAATAAAGTGTAAAAGGAAGCAGGTTTCAGGAGCTTTAGTAAGACAATTATGCATTTAAGGAGCCCTCAAAATCCTCTTTTAGCACCCTTGATTAATAAAACCCAACACAACTGAGCTCATATTGTACACAGAAAGACAAAATCATTAAAGCAAATAGATAATTTTTATAAAACATACTTTGGCTTGTTTGAGCAGAAACAGCCATTATTCAGATGAATGAATCCAGTTTCATGTCACTTATTTGTTTATTTAACAGCAGTATTGAAGCTTGGGGTTAATCATTAGACTCTCTCCATCTTTGTGGTATAAAAATAATGTGTTTAATTGTAGAAATATTCTGTAAAGGGTACTGGGATACTTTTAAAATGGACTGAAAACAGCTACTGAAAAATGAATAGTAAGTAGTAACACTTTTGAAATAATTGTCTGTTGGAGCGGGAAATGTTTTGGAGGTACACCTAGTGGTCAGTGGTGGTATTACACTTTACAGTAACACTTCCATACCATCATACAGCACACGGACAGGTATGAATACTTCCATCTTTTCTCAGTTTATGAATTTTCATGACATTAGAGAAGACTAAATTTAATTTTTCTGAGCTATTTCCAAAGTGTTTGCATTGTAATTGCTTTGAAAGACATTTTCTGGAGCTGCAATGATTTAATGATACAATTACGCTGATTCCTCCAAACACACCAATCTTTTTCCATCAAAATGGTCTGAATCTGACCACATTTTATCTCAGCAGGATCAGGTCAGGTAGCTGGTCCTGTTCCACTAGACCAGAGGTGTCAAACATCATCCGGCCCATATCATCACCATGGTTACCATTAAAGAGTCACTTATTCTTATTCTCAACTAGCTGCTGTCAGACGTCCCCCAAGTTACTAAACTCAGTCATAAAATTAAAAAATATTTTATACAAAATTTGCTACTTTTAACTTAAATTAAGGCTTTTGTGGCAACTTTTCGTTGTAAAAAGGTTCGCTGAACCATGACCAGTTATTTCTCTTTCTGATGTCAGTACCAAATCAAACATCTGTCACATTGAAATTCCTTGTCTTTCCACGATGAAGTGGTGAAGTGGTTGGCCAGATTTGGCCCACGGGCCTTGACTTTGAAAATCCTGCAGTAGAGAAAAAGTATGTGACTGAAACGTTGAGATGGAAAACTGAGGACAGACGGTCGCAAAGAGAAACCTGGAGAACCTCCTGCAGAAGGATGCGTTCACAGGCACACAGTTAAAAACTAACAAATCATTGTCTCCAACTGATTCAACCAAAGGAAGAACAACTACAATCAATGGAGATCTTAATTCATAAATGGTCCTCATACCCATTGCTGCTGGTTCTCTGTTGGCTCACACCTCTCAGTCTGACTACAGCAGCGCTACGCCCACAGAGCCTTCAACATGCTGCTTTGTGAAGCCTTCAGGTGGAGTCACGGAGCTCCTACCTTCCTGCTGTTTCTGTGTTCAGTACAGCCTGCGTTCCCACGCAGGGCCACTTGAGAAATGAACATAACGGTGTGATAGAGAGATGGAGCAAACCCCCTCCCGCCATCACAACCCCCACCAGCTCTGAGTCCACCTACAGAGCTGAACTGACTTCACCTGACCAAAGCAAGCCTCCCACCTCAACAACAAACGGCCGGAACACATGACCACGATTTCTGAACGGCAGTCAGAGAAATACATACGTCGTCTTCGCGGCAGCCCTGCCGCCACGCACACTTACGCTGCACTGTGAGCGCGAATGTAATATACATGACCACATTAAAATTAATCCATACACACAGTCGCTGAGGACAAGCAGTGTGTTAATGTGAGAAAACCTGACACTAAACAAGTGGTTCACACCTCAATTATGTAAAAAAAATATATAAATATATATACATATAAAAAGAAGAAAACTTACACCCTCTAATGTTTTACATATAACAAAATACAACCTCATTTTCACAAGAATGTGTGGAATATTACAGTCTAAATCTAAGCGCAAATGCAGAAACAGTGACTCAAACTATGACTCAGTAACTTGTAGACGCAGCTTTAGAAGCTATAACTCAAAGTAATCATTTTCTGTATAACTTTATCAGTCTCCTGCGTCACAGTGAAGGAATCTCATCCACAACATTTCTTGAGTTCATTGAGGTCTGCAGTTTCTCTGAAGGTCTCACCACAGCACTTCAGTTGGGTTTGAGGTCTGGACTTTGGCTGTACTGTTGCAAAATTCTTTCTTTTCCTTTTGACTCGTTCAGGGACCTGTTTCAAAAAGCAGAACGGGTTGTTTTCAACTCTAAATATGTTCATCATGAAATGAGGGAATCTCTGGGTTTTACATTTCAGGTAACTTAAACCCGAGAAACTGCGGTGACTTAATCCTGGAGTCTGTTACCGCGGTAACGCACTCTCTGAACCTAAACTTGGTTGGGAGCAGGTTTGTTCCAAAAACTCATTTTCTCCCTGTCTCCTCCCCTTCATGAAGCTGGGATGGATTTATCTTTTTGAGGAAATCGATCTTAGATCGCACATTTTGGAGACGTCTGCGAACAACGTTACCATTATTGATCATGGAGGGAAGAGTGGAGCTGCATTTGTACCAGAAAATAATTTTTCTCCATCCATGCATCACAAACATCTCCCACCATGGCAACCAAAAACATCCTGCTCCCACCTCTGTGAGTAAGTATATTTTCCTGCAGGGTCTCCCATTGTGATTGGATCTATTGATCGCACCAATATACTCATCGAAGCCCTTCAATGATTTCCCTTAGCTAGAAAAACATGTTATTAAAGTTAAAGACAGCCATGATGTTTTTTTTTAGAATTCTTCCAAGCTTGTTGTCACCAGCAGGACTGTGCCAAGGTGAAAAGTGAAACTCAGGTTCAATAAACATGTCAGTTGTCACTCATGTTATAACATTAAATTCCATTAAAAATTTAAATTATACATCCTCACACTTTTATATGATTGCAATGAAAGTTGTAATTCGAACAAAGATACGTAGTGGGATCACTTTCATTTAGTTAGCGTTGCCATGGTGAAGGTATCAGAGCTCTGTTTGTGATGGTTTTGTTTTGTTCGTTTTTTTTATGGCTGCATGCGTTTACTGAAGCTGCAGAAACTCAGAGTTGACTAAACTAAAGCTCCAGTCTGAAACCAGAAACTCTCAATTACAAAGTTTGTTCAACCTTAAATGTGCTCATACATGCCGTGCACTGAAGCTCGGCATGTATGAGTATTTGTTTTGGTTTTACAGAAGCTCAATTCAATTCACTTTCATAGCACCAATTTAACAAAGTCATCTCAAGCCATTTTATCCAGGAATCACACACACTAAAAGTTAAATACAAACTAATACGTACAATCCAATTCAATACAATTCACTACAACCCAAGTATAATGAAATTCATTATCAAATTTATCCCAGTTGAGTCCAGAATTCAAAATTCATATACTGACAAATCATGGAGCAGCTGATTAAAGGTGGTTTATGGTGGTGCAAACGACATCCTGAGAAAGAGTGGAGCTAAAGTCCTAGCCACGGTTCCATGTTATACTTCCCGCTGATTTATGCTTCTGAGTAGCAGCTACGCAAGTAGGCTAGACACGTCTTCTACACCATCTCTGGCATTGATACTTCAGCGTTATTATTTGCATCACGCTGTACTTCCACCACCAAAAGCTAGGTGGCAGTCTGGGCTCTTTTCCTGCATTGCTGTCTCTCACAGTATCAACTTTTCTTTTGTTTACTTACTATATAGCTCTGATGTAGCAACAGAGGAAATGAGGTATAACTTCCATCATTTGGCACCGATTAATCTTGAGCATCAGTTGATTTTACAGACATTGCAGCAAGTTATCGCGCTACCCGACTTGAGAACAATGAAGAAGATTGCAGCGGGAAATTAAAATAAAAAGAAGAACAAATATGACCAGTCATATTTCTTGCAGTCTTCACTGATGTAGCAGTTACATGTGGAGGAGAATACTCTTCAGACTACGCTGTAGAGTATAAATCAATCTTTCCAGAGAAGAATCCTTCTCTTGACAGCTCTTCCAAACACGTCCACTCTTCCTTTAATTGTTCTGTCATAAACTTTAACACTCAACACGCTAACTGAAGCCTGTAGTTTGATATGTTCTTTATGTGTTTGTTTTTTTCTTTTGTTTTGTTTCTTTAGAATTTCTCTGAATAAATCACAGTCTGACATTAACATGAAGCTGCTTGGACGTCCACTCCAGGAGGAGTAGAAACTTTATTTTCTATTTGTGAAACACCTTTCTCTACAACCTTTCTCAGAATGAAGAACTCCAAATAATGTCGACATCGTTAACAACAACAATAATAACAAAGACACTAATAACAATAATAATAATAATAATAACAATAATAAACAAAAGGAGCAAGAGTTGCCTCTCTAAGGTCATTACTGATGTCTTTTCCCCTTGGCATTGTGTTACAAACACATAAGAAGGTCGCCCCATCAACATTCAACCGTTACGTACAAACAACTCAGACGCATTGAAAAAAAGCTTGCTGAAGCGTCACATCGACGTCTCTGATGGCTGAAAGATGCCGTCGACCAATTACAGTGAATAAGAGACTATATAACATAATTCATTTAAAAATCCACGATACAAAACAGTTTTCTCTTCTCTCAGACCACCTTCACGTAATCAACTCCTGTTTTATTTTAACAATATCCATATTTACTTTCCAATCTATTTTTTGTTTAACGAAAAAAATAGGAACTACAGGATCCTGACTCTCGTAAACTTAAAACCAATTTTTTTCTGAACATCTGCAGGGAAGAGTGCCCTTTGAAAGAGTTAAACCTGTGCTTCTGAGGGAGGTCAGAGTAAACACTGACTTTGGTTTATAGTTATTTTATTCTGAACATTGTGTCGTTGTATTTTGAGTACATATCATCTAAGTTTAACTGATGCGGGTTTTTCTACACCGATTATTAAAAAACAGGCAATAATCGATCAACCAGTTAATCAGTCGGTGGCATTTCAGGTTGTATTCCAGACAGACCTTAAAGATTGCGTTTAAATGTAAGATTCTGACTGGATTTTACCCCCACCACGACCACCACCCCATTAATGTCTAACCAGAAACAGAATGTGTGAGGGAGTCTAATATTATTTATAATGTGTGTTCAGTGAGTGTGTGTTCTTCAGATCTCATTAAAGTTGTTGCCAAATGTCACAGTCCAACATGTGTGTGTTTGCGTCTCTCTTTCATCTAGGTTTTTTATTTTATTTTATAGTTGTTTTTGTTGGTGAGGAGTGTTTTTTATCAGCCCTTCACCAATCAGCTTCCTCAACACAGCGGCCAGTCAGAACCTCACTGCAAAGCTGCTAACTGGGGTCAAGCAGGCATAAATCTGGGCATCCCTGGTCAGCGCAGAAAAGAAAAAAAAAAAAGGTATTAAAGCCCTGCTTTAAATCCTTTTATTTTTTATTTTCTCTATGATTTCAGGATGGAGATTAAGCTGTGCCTTACTAGCATTAAACTTGAAGCAGAACCATGAAGAAAAGCTTGTATATGGGTGGAACCAAAAAGAAGAGAGGTGGTAGCACCTTTCAAAAGCAAAAAATAAAAAACTGTTTTGACAATGTAGCAACATGGCAGGAGAAGCAGAGAGGAGATACGAGTCCAGAGTCCTACTGAGACTGGTGTTATCACAGCACTGGCTTTAAATTAATGATAAAATAATCCAAAAAACTGGGCTGAGACATTTAAAACAAGAAGCAGATCTGTGCTGATGTAACCAGAAAACCACAGAAGCACTCTTCTACTTCTGTAGTTTTATTTAAAATCAAGATGAATGAAGATCTCGTCTGTTCAGGCTGATCCTCTGATTTTAGATGATGGTGAATCAGTGGCAACCCTTAAGCTCCAACTTACACAAACACTATCATCACCACAACAAAGAGCTACAAGCCATGTTTACTTCCTCCTCCTGTCTTATCAACCCTGGTGAGGAAGTCTTCACTGGTGTCTTTAAGGATCATGGGAAATTTATTTATCACAAGTTGAGTGGAAAAAAAATGATTTGGGTGATACTCCCGTGCTGCTTCCATAGTTTTAAGAGGGTTAGCTGTAACCAGGTGCTGCTATTCAACACTCATTTATGTACTGGTCACCAGCAAGTGTGCAGACCTCTAGCAGCTGTTTTAGCAGTTTGCTAGTCTGAGCAACTGGGAAAGACATAAGCAATGGTCTTATGGAGCAACTGCTGCTCTACGTCAGTCCAGAAAGGGTTACAAAACCACTTTCAAACAGTCTGGACTCCAACAATCCAGTCTTCCCAGCAACTTTACCCCAAGATCAGACAGCAAAAATAACCTCAAGAGCTACATTAAAAACTCTAAGTACCTCACGGTCATTGGGCCTCATTCAGAGTGCCTGCTCACAAATCTGTCCTTAAACTGTGTGTGTGAACATTTGATGCACAAATTCGGGATTCATCAATATTTTCTTACCTGAATTTGTTCTCACTCTGCGAACAAATTTAGAACCTCCTCACACCATATGTACGCACAAATGAAGAAAGCCAAACTGATTCAGAAAAAGCAAATACAGTGTGTATAAAACCACATTAATTAGAGAAATTTAATTAACATTTTTCTAAAATAATTAAAACAATTTTTAAGGAAAATGATGAATTGCTTATCAACCGTTTCCAACTGCCAATAGCGTATGTAGCTACTGCAGCTGTGATTCTCTGGAGCATCTAAATCATCCGACACGTCGTTCTCATACTTCATGTAAGTCTTGTCCACGCTCGGTTTCCATGGCTACAGGTAGCTACATGACAGAGAGAAATAGCAGACCAGGCTGGGATTTCACAACTCTCTCTGAGGTGGGTCATTCCTTGCGCATCAAAGCTAAAGCTGAAGATCTTTTTCCAAACCTGACAGAATCCGTCGGGTTCGGGCTTAACTTCAGTCATTTATATGGACTCTAGCTGCGCTCCTGCTTGTGTTGTAAATGAGTGGTAGCCGCTGGCAAGTAGCACATTTTGAAAATCAAAATATAAAGTATCGGGCCCAACTTTTAAAACCCGATTACAGCTCTAATCAAAGCTCCATTGATTGACTCAATACATGAACAGAAAAAAACTGTGTCATACCCTTAACGCTGTCCCCACTGGCCATGAAGCACCCACAGCTGGTTTCATTTGCATAACAGTACAGCTGGAACGCGGTTTTTTCATTGTTTTTGTCTTGGCATTAACTTTTATTTTCACTTATTTTCATGTGGCTCACGAAGCGCTACTCTGGGGATTCTACGTTAACCGACCCCGTTATTGGGGTAATGCATCTTAGCATTTTTATTTGTTTATTCATTCATTTTTTTCCATTGTCATACCGAGGAGACACTAGAAAAATATAAATGTTCTGGCTTCCACCTCGTACACAGTTGTTTCAATTTCCGTGGTTGTAAAGTTCTTATTTCGCCTTTTGGTGCCATCTCCTCTAACAAACTGTCAAATGTGCGTTTCTCCTCAGTAACCGCTTCATTCATTCATGAATCAACTCCAGGCAGCCGGTTTCCTTATTTGGAGTAATGGGGGCGTGGCAGTATGCTAATCACAAACTGCGAGCAGGCGCCTGTGTATTTAGAACAAGTCTGATTCACAAACATACGCACAGCAGTAAGAATAAAACTGGTCGGTACACAGGTTTCATGAATCCCACGGTGATTTTGCGCATGCATTTATTTTTTGTGGGAAATAGGAACATTTTCACGCACATATTCGTGAATGAGGCCCATTGTCAGCATTTCTTGCTTCTGTACTATGCAGCAGTACTCGTAATACTGAAGGTCTCCATTTGGGGGCAGAATGCAGAGCCAGAGTGAAAAATACAATTGTACACAAGAAAGGAGACAGACGAAGAAGAATTCTAACGTTTCTGTTGCGGTCACAGACAGAAAAAACGATGTTGTTGATTTTTGATGGTCTCGTTTTACAGATGTGGGAAAACACTGACAAGATTTTTCATACGTCCTTTACAACGTTTGACGACTTGCGTCTGGCTGCCGTCCTAGTTCAACACAACCAACACCACACACAGCTAGCGGTTGTAAATAAAGGTTGTAACTGCAGATGAGCTATGACACTTCACACACTGGAGCTCAATTGCTGCTCTGACCGACACTAGCACCTCTGGTGTTTAAGTGGATATAAATATGCAATGTACACGATGAATATTTTTTGGAGGACATGCACAACAAATGTAAGAAATGAACACAGGATACATGTGTCAACCATGATGCATTTGCATATACATTATAGACAGTGTGGCGGCGGGGTGTGGTTCAGCTCAGCTGCAGAGGGGAGGTGATTCAGTGGCTCTGGGGGCGGCACCAACGGGAGACGGAGGACGCACCTGGGCCACATCTACAATCACTCTCCGTCTCTTATAGTGACGGTGCAGCGGCAGGAGGGGAGAGCAAGACCTGGACGTCGTCTTGTGTGCGTGAGCGTGTGCGCTGGAAAGCGCAGTTACTAAAAACAATATGAATAAACGACGGTGTCAAACAAAGCTGCTTGTGGTGATCATTGTCCCGGGGCACCTGAACCTTCACAGACAGCTACAGCAACAATATCCCAGGGCTTGATCCTAACAATGGGTGTTTCACAAAATGCATTATTGACGTTATTTGTGTTCTTATGGATGTGGAAAATCATGAAGCGTACCAGGTAGGAGGATTTATTGCAGTTCCTCCACTGACCACGAGGTACTGGCTCCAAAACAGAGCAAATCCCCATTGAGTCCCATGTTTAAAAAGGCCAATAATACTGCAAAATTAAACATATTTACAGCTTGTTACAAAAGTTTTGGTCTCTACAGTTAGATTTGGCATCCATGACAACTGTACACAGATGAACCTTTTTGTGTACCACACCAGGTAAAATTATATTAAGCAACAACGGTGACCAATCAAATGGCATCTTTTGACATTGATTGATATCTAGTCATTGGCTCTACCATTGATTGTGATGGCAAGCAACTACTGTCATCATTTTACTACTCAGCATTAGATTAACTTCTGAATAAAAACTTAACATAGAATAGTCATAGAGAATATGTTTTGTTGTCATTCTGCATGTAATTGTACAAGCATATAAGCACCTAGAGATGACTTGTCGTAAATAGGCGCAATATAAAAAAAATTTAATTAAATTGAATTGAAGTGTGACTAGAAGTGGATTGGTGTGGAAGGACCCGAGAACTAAGCTTAGCCTAGCTTAACCATGCTAATTGTTCCTTTGTGCAGCTTGAAAGACTGTTTGTTTATTTTTGTAATTTGAAGAACATTGAGTGTTAGCCAATGTTATTTCAGCAAAGTTGGTGAGCCACAGAGCCATTAGCATAAAACACTTGCTTGAAATGTCTGTCTGAACTAGCTTCTAAATATAGGGGGTTATATAGGGGTAGGGTTAGCATCTACGGCATAGCTACACGTAGCTTTGACGCAGAAGCATAAATCAGCCTTTAGTGGTGTAGATTCACATTTACAATAATTTGGCTAGTACTGAAGAGCTGAATTTAAATATGCACTCTAATCTAACTATAACTCAGAAAAATCTTCAGCTGGATATTTTATGTGGAGAGCTTATGCGTTCATCTGCAGCAAAGACTGTTTTTCTTGTGCAGACTCACGATGTACAGTAGGTGTGAACCAGAGGATCATGTTTTTATTCAAACAGACTTTTATCAGACTTGGTCAGGTATGGAATGACAGCCTGGTACAGGAACATTACTGTTCAGCCAGAGGCCAAACTGGATGATCTGGTCCACAGTGCTATGAAGGAGTATTCAACCTTTGAATCCATTTATCAGCACTCTGGTCTTAAGGCTGATACATACTCCACCAGAAGTGAGAAATCTGTTTTTGTTCTCAAGGCTGCGATAACAAGAAAAAGAATTGTTTAGACCCGGATGTATCATACTTCACGAGAAACTCCAGTTCAGAGCTCACAGAAAGACCCTCCCACTTCAGCTCACATATTGTTAATTGTTATAATATAAAGCCTACAAAGTCTTAGTAAAACTTGAACATTTTTTGTCATAACACTTCTAACTTTTTTTTTTTTTGACGGACAGAAGGAACCATGTACTTTTTAACCCCACACTGGAAGCCAGGGTGGTTCATTTTCAGTCTGAACGCGGTGTGGTGCAGCGCTCCAGCGGAAGCTGCTGGGAGACTGACCACCTGGGAGGGCCTCGACACAGGTCGGGGTTCACAGAGCACCTGATGCTCATGGGGGACACCAGAGTGCTACGTGCTTTCATGTTAGAGTCTCCAAAAACACCAGAAAAAGTCGATAAATCTGTCGCTGTCAGATTTTAAAAAAAAAATTAAAAAAAAAGAGTTGCCAAGAGGATTGGAAACTCACCAGATAGAAAGTTGGCAACACTGATCACACTTCCACATTTCCGTATTTACCACGCCCACTCCACACTTCTGACCAATTCCACATTTGTCAGACTCTGAAAAAAATTCTGTCCAGACGACGTGTCAAGAACAAGCTGTGAGAGCTCCCAAACCAGGACTTTGAGAAGGAAATGATAGAATTTTGGTCTTGCAGAACAAATTTCTTGCTTCTCATGGAGTATGTATCAGGCTTTCGGCTAGCGCAGAAGACTGTTTTTGTTGTTGTTATTGTTTTTTTGAGCTATCATATCTCCTCCGCCAAGAGTAATAACGTTTACCCAGTGGGAGGTGTTTTAAACCCCCCTTACAGAACACACCATAGCACTGAGACCACCCAGATCAGAATCACCAATGACCTGCTGACGCCGGCAAAATCAGCATTCTCATCCTCCTTGATCTTTCTGCTGCCTTCGACATCGTTTCCCACACCATCCTCCTCAAACGGCTCTCTGACCTCCTTGGCATCGCCAGTTCAGCACTGTCATGGTTCCACTGATATCTCTCTAATGGAACTCAGTTTGTCACCATCCATGGGTCCTCTTCCTCCCCTGCTCCTGTCAACCTTGAGCCTTCTCCCTCAAGGCTCTGTGCTTGGTCCCACTCTTTTTACCATCTTCCTGCTCCCCCTCGGCCAGATCATTCGCCATCACGGTCTCAGCTTCCACTGTTATGCAGACGATACCCAGTTGTATCTCAGCACTTCACCATCCTCTCAGCTCCCCCCTCAGTCTCTGGTCAAC
>JBAMYA010003829.1:3987-18214 GCA_037176975.1 Arrhamphus sclerolepis | reverse complement strand
TTCATTTATTTTTAAACAATACCATTTTTCTTATGTAAAAAAAATGCTTGACTGGATTATTTTTTCTATTTAGGAAAAAGAAATAAGACATTTTCTTGAAACAAGTCTTCTTAGAAATCATTTTTTTGGACACACTGCTATATGCAATTTCAATGTCCTTTTCACTACAATAAATCTGTCCACAGATTATTTCATAGTTCTGCGATTTCTAGATGGACGTGACCTGTTTGAGCTAGGTATCTCTGATTCTCGCAATTAAAGAAAATATAGGATTTCCCCAGAAAAACAAATTAAAACAAGAGACTGACTGAAACAAGCAACTAGGTTATATATGTGTGTGAGTATGACAAAGCATCCAGTTACAATCTCTATCGTACACACAGGAAACCTGAGGACTGTTTAGGACATCTTTTTATCCACGGGTACCTGGTGAAACTTCATCTCTGCTGGTTTAATATTTAAACACTGTTGAGAGTTTGGTTCCCCTTAGAGATCTGGATCAACTCATCCTTGTTGTCCTGGTCAGAGCAGCAGCACTGAAACTGCCCTGAATTACACTGAGGGGATCTGCTTCAAGAACCAGGTAGTACTTTACCATCAAAATTTTCATTTACTTTTTTTTTTTTTTGCCATTGTCCTTGTCACTACTCCACTTTAAGTGTAGCAAGTTCTGTGATTTCTGTATGTTGAAATATGTCCTGTGTGACAGCTCATCTTGTAGATGTTCAGAGAAAGAACTGGAATTGTGCCACTTCCTGTTAAGTAACATGAAGACTTTTTTATCAGAAATGGCAATGTTTAAAGAGAGAAACTTAATAATAAAAAAAAACTTTATTAACTTTTTTTATCTGTTGAGACGCTTGCAGCTTAAAGTAGCTTAAAGATCATGAAAAAAAATATTACACTGGCAGAGTAAATCTACTGTGTGAGCTTTTTGCCATCTGCAGATAGTTTAAGGGGTTGAACAAGAGTTCATATTCTTGGGCTCACATATTCTATTTGATCACAGATTAGTCTTTTTTTCATCTTTAAAGGTTTCAAAATAATTTATGCTATATTTTTTCTGTGCAGATTTTTGGACTGATGCAGTGGCAGATGCTAAATTACCAATACCAAACGCAAGAAAAGTGGTGATAGTCAACAGCTGTATGCACAATGTATGTGAACACTTCTGCAACTACGAGTGGATCATATTCACTGACCTTCCTGGGAAAGAAAGTAGGCAGGCATCACTCAGTGGCTCCTGCCAGCAAGCAAAGTAAGTGTACGACAGACCAGGAGTTATCAAGTGAACACACATCACTAGCTAGCTATTCATCCCCTTGTTGACAGTGGCATCGTTCTGTTTTTTTCTGGAGAGGAGGATGAGTGTGTCTCACAGAGACCAGTTAAGTCAGATGAGGTCTAAATATTTCAGCTGTTTGGCTTCCTCCACTGTGAAGCAGTCAACCTATCAGAGCAAACGTAACACACTGTTCCTGGCATGATCTGAGTGGAGATCTGGATATGAAAACCAGCTGGGTCCAAAGGAACCAGACTAAAAAGCATACACATGCAAAAACACCAACAGACAAATGTGTGGACTCTTGGCATTAATTAGTTACTTCTTCTGCAGCAGAAAAACGGATGCAGATGTGTTTTGTGTGGGTTTGTAAGTTTCCACACTGCAGAGAGTTTTCATAAGCATATGCATGGTGTTGATAACAAGATTTGCGATATTATTGCATTTAAAACGACTTTATAATATCTAGTGTAGCACTTGCAACTGAGTTCTGGTGCATCCTTTTATCAGTGTTTCTTAAGATAAATTCCAGAAAGCATATGGCTTATTTTGTTCTGTACACTCCTACAGTTGATGTTGCAACTGAGGTGTGAGTGAAAACCACACCATCAACTTATCTACCCTGAAAGGCAGGATTGCATAAAATAAGAAATGATACAAGAAAACCTTTAGAGCGTAGAAGGTTTAATATTGTGATTTCCCAGCTATGCAAGGAAAAAATGTCTGCAGAGAAAATTACCAATATGAAGCACCCTTAAACACAGTTTGAAACCAGCAACAGATTTTCTAAGATATCTCTATCCAGCTAAACTGAATCATTTGTGGCAAAGGTCCTTGGTCAGGCCAGTACTGTAAACAGCAAGCCAAGGGCACTATGAATCAGATCTAGAGTTCTTTTATAGTGAAGAGGGAACCTGACAAAAGTGCAGCACTCCATCGATCAGGCGTTGAGATAAGTAGATTAAAAAAGGCACCATTCCTGATCAAAAGACACATGGCGGTGGGATAGTAAACTGCTTACAGGCACCCAAGTGATTCTCTGAGGAAGAAGTAAAATCCTCTTGTCTGATGACCTGATGAAACAAAAAGATCAACTATGCATGGCAACAAATTTCCAACCACATTTGTGGGAGATGTTTGAATCTTTTTCCTAAGATTCTAATTGCGTATTCTTTGTTTGAAAAGAATAACTTGAGTCGGCTGAGTTCTCAAACAGATGTTTAATTTGCAATATACGTGATATCACGGCTCATTCACAGAGGCAGTCTCCAGTGGAAGAGGCCTTCCGGAACATTACAACAACAGTTTATACAGAAATGTGCATCACTAGGTGGGGAGGAGCCGTGGTTTAGACTTGACTCTCCCATTGGCTGGTCTGGTCCCTTCTGCTCGTCTGTCCAATCCGTCGCCACCGTCATGTCGTCTTCTCCTGGTCCAATCCGCTGTCGACATTCCCTGAAAGAGAAGAAACCTACACATTCCATGTGCCATCTTTCTCTCTTGGCCTTCCCCATGATTTTTGACCAGGCCTTTGTCTCAACCAGATGTTTCAACCGACGACAACTAGGCTAATCTGCTACGTTTCTATATAAAATGAAGATAAACATACTCTGATGAATTTTAGTAGGAAGAATACTAGAGTCAATATACACAAAGATCAAACCAAACCTATACACTGATATGAACATAAAGTTCAATAAACACTACCAGTAAAACAAATAGCAATGGGAAACACGAAATAGTGGACAGTAAACAAACAGAACACTGTAAAAGAACATGTGGAATGAAAATAAAAGAAAATGAGTAATAGCACAACTGGAAATATGTAATATAAATGATGGCACCATCTTGGGGATGTTTCACTGCAGTAGGGTCACTAAAGAGGAGAGACAAACATGCAACAACAACAACAATAATAATAATTATTATTATCATTATTATTATTATTATTATTATTATTAATAAATCCTGATTCAAACGCTTAAAAGAAAGTCCTCAAGATCATTGGCTGGAGCAAAAGATTGCATTTCAAAGTGACAGCAACCTAGAAAGGAAAACAATAGACTGGCTTTTGGAAGAAAAAGAAATCTGCAAAAGTGATGAAGTGATGAAGTGACTCAGCGTGAGCTTGGACCTTGGCCCAGCACAGCATCTCTGGAATACCCTAAAAATGGCTGTGCACTGACATTTCCCATCCAGCAAGGTGGGGCTTGAACATTTCTTTCAAGAAGAATGAAAGCTGCTGTTACTGCGTGGTGCCGACTTGGTGATTAACCAAGTCGAAGAGTAGAGTCTGAATATGTGTAAAATGAATTTTTAAGTATTTAAACTTTTTTTTTCCTCTGATCCAAAGACAGTATGCACTCTGAGTTGTATAAAAATGGCCTGCATGATGAGATCTTTTAGTTCATCTGAGTCTTTTCTTTCTCAGTTGCCTGGGAGACGACTATCAGGTCGACTTGTCCCGAAGACTCTGTGGTGTCCACTCAGGCTGGTCACGTCCCGGTGTCAGTGCAGGTGCTAGAAGATTTACCAGGCAGTGTACCAGAGCTGACAGAGGAGAGGCCACGTCCAGTAATTCACAACACACAGTTTGACCAATATGAAGACAACGTAGCAGGTCAGAACAGTGAACTTACCCTGTTTTGAAACTTCTGCTTTTGACTTCACCTTCTGCCCACTTTCAAACTCAGACTGCAGATAACCATTTTTTTCTGACATCCTACTGACTCATTTTCTCTGACTCCTGACATAATTTCTGTTTTTCACTGAAAGGTGTTTCTGGGAGAAAAGTAGCAGCATGATGACTCGCCCACATTCCTGTGCAACGAAACAAAGAGGGGTGGAGGGGTAGGGCAACTGCAAGGGAATGGAAAAGATAGAGGATGATGAAATATTCAAATGGGATGAATCAGTTTTTAAGAGGACTTGGAATGATGTTGAAACAAATTAGGACTGAAACTAAATAGTGACTTACATCTTTGTTAAATACAAAATTAAATTTTGACTGTAATATTTGGAAAATGTAAAGTGCGCACCATTCGCTCACTATCCTCATGAAGATGTATAACATTTTAATTATCACTAATAAAATACTAAATTACTTCTTTGAGATGTGTTTTCTTTCCCCAGAACTGCATCCATATACCCCAATAAAAAGTTCATAAATGTCTTATAAACAGTGATGATAAAATAAAGAGACTGAATGGCTACTAAAGGGTTAAAGGATTTTATTTTCATTTTTATCTTTTCAGTGATTTTACAACACTGGTTTCACTAGTATCATTAAAATTCAAATGTTGTTAGAAAATCAAGAATACTTCAGAACCCACTGAGTGATTTATGAACCTTGGCACCCAATAAAGCAATGTGACAAATTCTGTCTCCATCTGTAAAGTATTGTGATTATGTAACAGGGTATTGGAATTTCATTTTTTTAAATAACTGATTGGCTGCTGCTCAGCTGGGAGTTTTTTAATTTTCCAAATAAAGATGGAGACAAATAAAAATGCCAAATCACAAAATAACAATCCCAAATTGACTGTGAAAGCTTGAGTCTGCTGTTATGATCTGTTTTAAAATGAAATACAAAAATCATATGACCTGTTCATTAGACTATAACGTAACACATTTGCTTCACAGCTCAGACTGTTGTGCATCACAAAACTTTGTGGATGAGGAGGTGGTCTGCATTCAGACGGTGGATCAGTGCTGACCGAAGGAAACAAGACGGACAAGAGGTCCACCAAGGTGCTTAAAAACACAATGAAATATCCTCCTCTGAAGGAGTGTGGCTATGGAATGTGTCTGTGTATGAGGAGAGGAAGTGCTCAGAATCTGTCAATCAAATAAGTAGTGATTTATATATAACCAGAACTACAGTATGAACTATTTTGTTCAAGCAGAAATCAACCAGTGGTGAAAGAGTCGTGTTAGACCTGTATGTGCTGTCCAAACTAGTTTGATGATTTTGTAACTGTCGAAAACACAAAATGTCTATAGGACGGACCCAACCTGACACATTTTTACCTTTAAGAAGGAAAAGTTTAAAAAAGAAAAAAAAAAAAGCTGAGGAGCAAATGTTTATTTTACATCAGAAATATTTTGAAAAAAAAAAAAAACAGTGGTTGTTTGATTTGCTTTGACCTTTTCTTTCTTAAATTCTTAATGACACAAAGTTTGATCATCCATATTTACTGGATTTTGAGCCTATTTTAAGATGCAGACGTGAAACACAGACCCTTTGACTTACTTAAACCTGAATAAAATGGAATTCTAATTCCACATCTGTATCTAAGCCTCCTTAAAAAGAGTTATGTGTATTTGTGCAGTTCCATTTCTTTGCAAATTTTGCTTGTGCTCAAAAAATATTAATGATAAAATTCAAAGAAGACACTATTTGTACCTTTTATAAACTGACCTTGCCTACTTATTCTGGCTTGTGGCAAGTAAGAATATGATAATGTAACAACCTGTGTAAAACAACAGAATTAGGTGTGGTTTAACATGTTTGCACAGTACTTCACATGTATGATTAACTGTTTTTTGTTTTGTTTTGTTTGCTTTTTTCACATTGTGTCAACTTACAATTTACAATATGAGGGAGGGCTGGATTGTGGTATGATGATGGAAAGTAACAACGATCATGAATTTAGAGACATAAGATTTTTCAGTGACTATCAATGACAGTATGTTGTCTGAAGTTAAAAATCATTTGCAGCATATTATTTATGCAGGCTCATCAGAACCTCAGCTGCCAGACAGCAGAGATTCAGATCAGGCAGCAGAAGCTGGGAGGTCGCAGGATGTCAGGATCTACATCCCTTATGACTCTGCTGAAGTCTGCATCACTCAGGTAAAATAATGAGCACTAACACAGGAAATCAGCACAAAATGAGTACATGCAGGATCTCCCACAGCGTCATGTTTACACTGGAATTTGTTTTGTAGTATTAAAGATGACATATAATTCCATATTAACCTTTATTACCAGCCACAGCAACTTTTATTTTATATCATGGCTTGAAATAGTCATCAGTAAATGTTTAAAAGACATGTGACTTGATGTTGTGTCCAGTTGTTCAGTGAGAGGGCATGCAAATAAACAATGAAGTTACTGTCCAACACTGAGTTTTGTTTACACTCACATGGCTGGCCTGATGCTACTTCCTCCAAGGCATTTGATCAGCATTGTAACATCATTTTTTTTTTTATTTCTGGTGTGTGCAAATGCCAACAGATGACTGAGGACATGGAAGCAATGAAGAAGAGACACCTAGAAACAGTCCAGGAGCTGGAAGAGAACTTTCAGATCACAGTGCAAGAGAATCAGGTATTGATGTGTAAGAGTGTCTTCATACACATTGAAACATAAATGGAATGCAATTCTTGTGTATCCTCAGGAATGGATCGCCCAGAAGGTTAGATCTCACTATCAGAACAAACTGAACACTCTCCGAAGAATCCTGGACCTGTACCAGGAGAAGGTTGAGAAGACGAAGGCTGACTGGGAGAAGAAAGTTGCAGTGAGTCATTCATTAGTCATATAACCTTTTTTTTAAAATAAAATAAAACAATAATAATAATCATTCAAGCACCATCAACTGCACATTTTCATAATGTATCTTTCCTGCAGTTTTCACTTTTTTTTTTCTTTCTGCTCCTTCTCAAAAGCTGAATTCAGTCTTCCATCATGTCCGTGCATACACAATGATGCCTATGTATGTCTTACATCGCATGGTTCTCTGTGCTGCAGGGCTTGACCGCACAAAACGAGAAGCTGCAAGAGGAACAGAGAGCTGAGAAGCAGAGAAATAAAGAGGAGGCTTTGCAGTGGCAAAGGGAAAAGGTTGGAGAGCAGTGCAGCAGGCTTCATAACCTGCGAACTGTAGCGCACTCTTGTGGCCATATTAGAGTAAAGCAGAGAACGCAAGATAATAATCCGAAATGTTTTTCAGAGCAAAATGTTGGAGCTGTTCTCCAACAGGCTGGACACCCTGCACTGCCACCAGGCTGACAGTGAGTCAAGCAGCAACTGTAGTGTGTAAAAATCACTAACCTTTGACAGTAACACGCGTACCGTGTTTAAACTGAACAGCACTGCAGGAGCTACTGATTGCCAGACAAGAAATAGGGAAAGTCCAAGAAATGTTGATGGTGTCACCACAGGAGGAGCAGGATGTCGTAGAGGAGGATGAAAGCTCAGAGAATAAAGAAACCACCGCTCAACAACAAACTGTGGTGAGTTGAAATTTGTTGCCATGACAACGAGCCAACCAACTAAACAAAACAACCTAATGTTCTGGAGTGTGTAGAAAATTTTACATCAGTCGACAATCTTTTTTATACAACATCCAAATGTCCTTAGTATATATGTCACAGTTTGGAGTTTTAAAGAGATTTTTTATACAATAATCTTAAGAACGTTATTCGTGGAAACAAGTAGCTCGTTAGTGAAGAAACTGATGTAGCCTACTTTTTAGAATGTGCTCTCTTTATGATTTTAGCCATCTGTGTTGGCTTAAGAGAAAACTGGTCAGCCTCTGGAAATGTTTTTAGAAGATAGCCTATATCACTTTGTAAAGCTTGTTGACTCATCATCATCCTTCATCAAGTGAGACATGGCAAAATGAAACTGTGTCATTCATCCGCATATCCATGAAAACCGATGTCATGTCTCCTCATGGTCTCTCCAAGAGGGAAAAAAGTGTCAAACCTTAAAAAAACATTGTGGAACACCATGGTTTATTTTATGCATTTTAGATGTTGATTGGGGCTACAACCAATGGGCTACAACGACACGTCTATGTAATCGATTACGTCAAATACGTAAATACGTCGACACACATACTGGCAAGTAAAAGTGTACGCATTGAATGAAACTTCTACATTCAAAAGCTGGTTTCGGGCATCTCAGATTTGTGAATTTTTAAGGAGTAACCTAACAAAGTTTTACGCTCTGCAAAACCTCTGTAAAAAAGTTAAAACAGCCTATAACAAAACTATAGGTAACTATAGGGCCTATATAAAAAACTCTGCAAATAATAATGATGATAAACAAACAAAATAAAATCCTGAGTGTTTAATGTTCACTATCCTGAGACGACACAAAACAATCCGGCAAATTAAAAATCCATCCATCCATCCATCAGCTATACCCGCTTTGTCCTGTTCAGGCTCACGGGGGTCTGCTGGAGTCTATCCCAGCTCACTTCGGGCGAAAGGCAGGGGTACACCCGGTCGCCGGTCCATCGCAGCAAATTAAAAATAAATAAATAATTTAAACCGCCTAGTGGCCAGACAATGTGAACACATGCAGCGACTGTTATTGAGACTCTTTCAAATTCACGTATTAAAAAGAATACCCTGAAATGATTATTGCTGTCATGTTGAGCAGATTTTATGTTACATTTGCGGACTTGCTCTGAACTGTTTTTTTGTTTTGTTTTGTTTTATTTTTTTCTTTTCTTTTTTTTTTGGTCGGACATGATTGTATATAGGTGTGAACTAGAGCTCTGAACAGTTTTTGCACCTTTTCGACAGTGGCTAGGCTAAGTTATTTTGTATTTATGGATATTATTGTGAATAATATTGTAAGACCCAAGACACGTTTGCTTTGTTTTATGTTTTCATGTATTTTGTTTTTGCATTGAAAAGTAACAAATTACAAGAATTGTAAAATGTTGACACTTTGCTGGCATTTATCAGAATGATGAATCTAAAAGTGGAAAAAAAATGAATTGTTAGATTAAATGATCAATCTAAAAAATAATTGATAGATTAATCGATAAGAAAATAATTGTGAGTGACACCCCAAATATTGAGCTAAAATATACTGACAAAGGACTGTCTGAAATATGATCCAAAACAGTCTCAGAGCAGTTGACGGCTGTGGGGTGTAAAGGATGTAGTCTCCTGTGTCAAATGCTGCACTTAATTCAGGCAGAACTGAAACTGATGATTTCTTCTCCTCTATATTGAGCGTTAGGTTGTTTACAGTCTTTATAAATGGTGTCTCTCTGTCATACTTATTCTAAAATGCAGATTGGAATGTTTTGAAGACACGGTTTGCAAAATCCTTCAATTGACAAAAACAAGTTTTGCTTGAGAACACATATGAAAGAATCTAAAATATTTCTCTTCAGAGGGGCTGAACCATGACGGCAGTAGGAAGCCCATCCTTATGAAGAGAATATTTTTCAATTGCAAAGAAATCACCATTAAAACAACCAGGAGAGGATTTGAAAAGGGACATGGTTATGATGTCCAAAAAGTGAATGCAACTTGAGAAAAAACCTTATCTAGCATCTCAGTATCAACTAGAAAAAAGTACTCCAGTGTTTCCTCATTTGGATGCTAGGTAGTTATCAAAAGTTGATCAGATGGTGGCAGTTTCATTCTCAAGTCATCATGTTGACATGTACACACAGTATTCAAAATATTGGAAACAGTTTTAATTAAACCATCAATTATCTAAGACAGCAGAACTATCAGATATGTATGTCTCAAAACAGATGTGAATGACAAAATGACTTTTATTAACTTGGGTCTGCACTCAGATCAACAGTGACTCAGATTGTCCACTGGAAGGAGCTAATGCTCGTCTGGAGGAGCTGAAGGAGAGCCTGTATCAGAGGGAGAGGGAGATCACTGATCTGCTGGGAGCAGATAGGAGTCCTGTCACTCCTGTCCCACAGCCACCCTGCAATATTCTGCTCCCCATTGTTATACACAAGGTGTACACACAATACCAGTCAATGTTTATATCAAATGCAAGCTGTTAAAAAATAACTTCAACTGTGGCATCTGATTTTGTACACCTTTTCTAAGGCTGTTCTATTGATACTATACAATTTTTTTCTAGGCTCACGCAGTCTGTAGTGCAGTGCCTGAGTCCAGAGCCCTTTTGGAACAAATGATTGAGGACAATCGGGTTGCCCTGGTTGAAGCCAGAGACAAACTGGGCCGCCAGCCTAATGTTGATGAAATCAGCAAAGACAAAGAGAGGGCCACTGACCAGGAGGGGTTAGAGATCACGGAAACAGTTTGCAAAATTAAACGCTGCTTTTCCTTGATTTAATCAGTTACATTCACCATCATGGCAATTTGAATTAAGGACATTTTGGAACTGCAGTCATTCTGTCACTGTGTAAAATTAATAACTGGGTGACCACTGTTTTTTTCTACCATTTTACAGGTCAGATCAAAGTGATTCAAGTCTGTCTTACCTGCAAGAAACAGTGAGGGAGTATGAAGTGTGCAAAATTGCTCTAGACTGCATTAAATCAGGGGAAAGTCCTGTAATAAATGGTAAGTAAATACACACATTATATATATTTATGAATCCTGCACTTTTTGTAAATGTTACATGTTCCTCTTATCATCATGATAACGGTACATGTAGTGTGTCTTTGTAGATCAACCTTACAAAAACTCAACATTCTTGTGACAGATTTAGCTTACTGATGAATCATAACACACAGTTAACATGTCCTCTCTGCTCAGGTTGTGAAATCTCAGAGCTAGATGGCATCCTGGGAGAAGAGGCAGTCCAAAGCACACAAGTAAAGAATGCCTGTCAGCAGCTTCTCTTGATACAGGATCAGGTTAGTGTTTCATCACACAGACAGCTCAAAGCCTCACACAAGATGTGCCCCATCGAAACAATTTAGGCTGAAAATCAAATAAAGAGCCAGCAGAGAGGCTAATGATAATGTCCAAAGAGCTTCAATACGTACACATCGAAGGGCCCCCTTTGACATGAATAACAGTGACACCTTATGGTGGTTATCAGAATCAAGTGGTACAACAAGGCTGTGAAAAAAGGCCCGAGAATTTTTGTGTCTGTGTCTGACTGCACCTTTCACTGTCACAACTGTGCGCTATCATGCTTTTATCTCAAGCTAAAGCAAGAAAAAGAGGAGAAAAAGAAAATAATAGAGAACTACACTGCCGAAAGGACATTGAGGAAGAAGTATTACAATATGGTGGAAGACATGAGAGGTAAACTACTATCACTGTCACATGTGCAGTATGTTTGTACAGTTTCAGTATGAGCTGCTGAGTTATCAAATTTTTTATGTTGGTATTGGGTTTTATTATTTTTTTTGTTTTCTTGTTCTTTTGTTTTACGTTGTAGGTAAAATACGAGTGTTTTGTCGAATTCGCCCAGTGAACAGAGGTGAAGCTGTCCAGGGTGGCTCCATTGTTGTAGATAAATTAGATGATTATTCTTTAACTGTGGTAACCCCTCGTGGGCCCAGGGAGTTTCACTTTGACGGAGTGTTCAGTGCTGAAGCCACTCAGGAAGATTTGTTTCAAGACTCCAACAGGTAAGAGCAGTTGTGCTACCTAATCACATTAAATACAGTTCACAAATGTACTATAACACAGACATAAGTAAAGGTACAATTCGTGTCATTAACTGATGTTTGATATTGATGATGCCCAAAACATGCCTGTAGTTCAAAACTGAAGTCTGCCAATCCAGCAGCTCAGTAAATATTTCTCTCACAGGCTGATCCAGTCAGTTATCGATGGTTACAATGTCTGTATCTTTGCGTATGGTCAGACGGGCTCAGGGAAGACATTCACCATGGTGGGAGACAAGGACCAGAAGAACCCTGGGATCATGCCCAGATCTTTTAATACCATATTCAATATAATGCGAGAAAACAGCTCTAAGTTTGATTTCAAGGTAGCAGAGAACCTCATAACATTTCATTCCTCTTGCTCTTCTAACCTTTCCACAGATTTCCGTGTCCCTTCCTCATACAGCTTTTCTCCACCATTTTCCCCTCAGGTTTCGGCATACATGCTGGAACTGTACAATGACAAGTTGCAGGACCTCTTGGTGAGCCAATCTGGTGAGGCCCAGGCTCAGACTCAACTCCATGGTCAGGCCAAGCGGGTAGAGATCAAAAGGAACAGAAAGGGGGTTGTGTTCGCCCAAGGAGCAGAAACAAAGGAGGCTTCCAGTGCCCAGGAGCTCTATGCACTGTTTCAGCAGGCCTGCGCCAACCGACACATCTCTGCCACCAGTGAGTCACTCAGTTCAAACACGATCTTGCTAAATGGTTTGAATTAATCCTGTTAGTTACAATTTGCAAGTGGTAGCTATGTACGTCATTACTGGGCTGGGTGGTGAATGGAAGAGCATCATTATTATATTGGGACACAAGCAACATTGTTCAACCGAAACAGTTATTTCGCTCAACACTTTGCAGAGTATTAAATTCAAGGGCTCTCCAATATTAATTGTTGCTATTATTGCTGCTGTCTCTTGTATATGTTACAAGAGATGAATGTGGAGAGTTCTCGCTCCCATCTCATTGTTGGCATCATGGTTGAGAGCAGAAATATGACCAATGGCAGCGTCAGCACTGGGAAGCTGAGCCTTGTGGATCTTGCAGGCAGTGAGAGAGCAGCCAAGACTGGTGCTAAGGACCACCAGCTAAAGGTTATTGCAGGTTTTATGTTTTGACTGAGCCTGTACTGAAAGTACAAGATATTTCACATAACCTCATCTCCTACCCTCTGCAGGAAGCAAACTCAATCAACAAATCTTTGAGCGCCTTGGGTGATGTTATCTCAGCTTTGTCTGCAGAACTTCCCCATGTGCCATACAGAAATAGCAAGCTGACACAGGTAATGCAAGTTCATGCTGACCATCTAATTTCATCCTCTTTAAGGCAACTGAGACGATTTAAAGAAAATAGTACAACACTGAACTATATACTGCTTTTAATTTCTTATGTGTGAATTGTAGTCCTGACTTGTGGTGTGTGTGAACTGTCTTTATCTCTCTCAGATCATGCAGGACTCCTTGGGTGGGAATGCTAAAACCCTCATGATCGTAAACATCTCTCCTTCGGAATTCAATCTTGATGAGACTATCACATCTCTTATGTAAGAAACTTTTAAAATCAACTTTTTTTTCTTATCATTTTTGTTGCTGTGGTAACTAACTACTAAGTAACAGCTGGATGTGGCAATCTTTGCAGTTATGCAACAAGAGTGAAGGCCATAACCAACAATGCTCAGAGAAATGTGGAAAGCAAAGAGATTGCACAGCTGAAGGAGGTGCATGCAGTCATTGTACTGTTTTAGTCAGCCATGCCAACATCAATACCCATTGTTTTAGAGCAAAATAAAAATGTTTTAGTCTTCTGAAAAACAATAGAATAGTCATGCTAACTTGATTCTGCTTTTTTTTTCCTTCTTTATAGGTGATTATGAAGCTGAAATCTGGACAGACAGTAGAAGAAGGGGATGTTTGAATTGAATCATCTTGTATGCTTTAATTAAACTTACCATTTATTTAAAGAAGTTCAAATATTTAATTTAATTGAAGGAGTGGAAGATTGCCAACACAATGTCAACACACAGTTGGTTTCAGAGCATTGCTGTTTCTTAATGGGTGTTGCTTGCACAGATCTTTCGAATGAGGCTCTACAATAAAGACCACCGCATCCAGCTGAAGAAATATCAAGTCAGTCGGTCACTGAATCAGCACTTCTATTGCATCAGATGAAAGATAGCATGCTTATGGCCCAGTAGTGGTTAGGATTTGATAAATCATCATTACTGTTTTAAGTTTGACAAAGGTTAAGGTGCTAAAGCTTATCTGTGGAGTCACATATAGGTTTATTGGTAATTTTATTTTTGTCTCATTTAAATTGACAGTCCTAACAGAAAGTGTTTGAGCAAGGCTGGCATTTTAACACTCACTGAAGATCTACAACAAGTTTTAATTGTTACTCTCTTTCTAATCAGAACTGTGAATCCCACAGTTGGTACGCTTTGTGGCACCACACTTGACTCCTAACTCTGCGTGTTGTTTATTGGGTGCTTTAGATCTGAGGCTATTCAGCACATGCTGATTGTGATGTGCTATTATTCTTTGTGACAACCAGGATTTAAATCATACTGTGAATCGGTGGACTA
>JBAMYA010003818.1:0-18214 GCA_037176975.1 Arrhamphus sclerolepis | reverse complement strand
TGAGGGAGTTTTTTCTTGCCACTGATGGCGTTGCCATGTGCTCGGGGGTCAAGCTCTGGGTTTCTTAAGCGCCTAGATTTGACTTGTTGTAAATAGGCACTATATAAATATATTGATTGACGAAAATATTTAATCCAGTCAATATTTTTAAAAGATCCAGCCCCACTTCTGCCAAATGTAATGTCAGATACAGACCCTTGAAGTGGGCATCCCGAGAAGACTGTTTCCACATCCTGTCAGGACTTAGGAACCATGGGCAACATTTGCAGGACAATATGCCTGATGATTCTTTACCCTATGAATCCAGAACAGACTGCATGCAGCCAATCTCTGGTCTCACAGGGACGCCAGAAGGCCTGCCATGAATGCCCTTCACAGTCACTGTCAAACTATCCTCCACAATGACAATGCTTGCTTTGTTAGAGCGGGGTTTATCAGGGACAACCTCCAGAATTTGGGAGGGGATAGGATGGAATGACCTACCAACAGTCCAGATCTCAACCCCACTGGACACTTGTGTGATCAGCTTGGGTGTGCAGTTCGTGCCAGAGAGACCAACACAACCACACTGGCTGATTTGCAACAAATGCTAGTTGAAGAATGGGATGTCATCTCATAGCAGTGTGTCACCAGACTGGTGGCCAACATGAGGAAGAGGTGCCAGGCTGTTGTGGCTATCCATGGTAATCTAACAAATATGAATTTCTTTACTTTTTGTGTTTAGATGCAGTAGTTATACAAAGTTCTTCTAACTTCATAGGTTCTCTGTTTCTTCTTACATAATTTTTAACAGCTTGGTCAAGCTTGGTCTTCCTCACTTATTGCTTTTACAATTCCAGACTTTTGTGGTAAAAGTATGGTCTTTTGTTAAATAGAGTACATGCTAAATGCTGGTATGATAGAACTTGAATCTGAGGCCAAAGAATATTGAGGGAAAAAAAGAGATGATCATCAGTTCTGTCTTACATCATTTTATCAACTCCTACAAATGTCATTACCACTCAAAAATGACACAGTGTCTGTCCAAGTGAAAAGTATGCCTCCTCTAGCTATTTTACAATTGAACAATTTGTCAAAGGCCACATTAACATAGTTCCCAATTACCTGTTAGACAGAGAAAACAGATCATTTAACCCGCTGCTGCCAGCTTGTCTGTTCTGTTTAGCTTGCAAGTGTGAGGCATAGACAGAAAGTGCAAGTTTAGGTAATCACCACTGTCACTGCTCTTTCATAGCGATCTGCTTGCATGGCAGCTAATAACAAGCAAAGCTTTGCTGCCTCTGGAAGGTTTTATTTTCCATTTATGATCAAAAAATGTGACATTTTAACATATTTGAAATAGGTTTCTCATTATAATACTGATGCAGTGATGAGACCAAGTATGCAGAGGGGCTACATGTCTCATTATTTATTTGTCGGTTTATTTGTGACTTGCTCTGTTGACTCAACAGTGCAGGGAAGCAGCAAAGCTGAAAAGTGAGTCTCTGTATCATGCAAACTATGTGCTTCTGGAAATGTATTGAGATGTCAACACGAATGCAATCTATGGCTTGTGCCAATTTATACCCATTTCTGGAGTATTATTTTGATTTTATTTCTTTTTACAGTAAAATAAATAAATCAAGCTTTGTCAATTAAGAAATTAAGTTTTTTTTGTATTATGGAAGACAATCCATAGTGAGATTGAGATTTCTTATGCCTCTCTGAAGCCCTCCTCCTACAATTGCTTCTTCCATTTTTAACTCGAGAGCTAAAGATTAATGTGTGGGATATTTAACATATCAAGCCCCATTTGCTTTGCACAGCCCCAAGCACCAAGATACACAAACTCAGTTCATGAGCACAGCTACTGTGATGTAATTTTTGAAAAAAAAAAAAGGATGGAAAGAAGACTTGATACCACATAAACATGAAAGGAGCCCATTTTCTTATCTTGGCTTTCAGGTCCTGCTTGCACACATTCTGGTTGCGTTGCTTGAAATGTAAGAATATATGTGTGTTGATAAATGGAATTAAGTTGAGCCAAAACATAAAATATCTTGAGTTCATGCTACACGTAACTCATTAGAACTCATTACATTAGAATTAAACATGAGTATCGCTGTCCGGGGTTGTAGAGTTTGATAGCAGCACACTCAAGACAAACATTGGGAGAGAAACATGTTTACCAGAATAGAATATAATAGAATATACTTTATTGTCATTGTACACAGTGTAATGATGAAATTGGTTCAGGATACCTTTACCATAGTGCAATAAGATCAATAAATAAGTATCAATAAATACAGTAAAAACAGTGTAAAAAACAGTAAGATATAGCATACTAAAACTAGAGGCTATTCTGTATCCGCATGTCATTAATATCAATATTGCAAACAGTATTGTTCAGGAGCCTGATAGTCCAAGGGTAGAAGGTGTTTCTGAGCCTGTTTGTGTGAAGCCCCAAAGTCCTGTACCTTCTGTACGTTCTTTACCTTCTGCTATAGGGTAGTAGATTGAAGAGGCTATGGCTGGGGGGAGATGGATCACTGAGAATTTCTTTGTGCTGCTGAGCCCCTGGGACTCTGCACTGTTCTCCAGGGAGGGCAGGGGGCAGTCAATAATTTGCTGTGCTGATTTAATGACCCCCCCCTGCAGGGCCTTCCTGTCTTTTACAGGTGGTGGTGGGCTGGGCTGGGCTGGGCGGGGCGGGGGGCAGTTGTGTGTGTACAGTGTGAACAGGAAGGGACTTGACATACAGTCCTGAGGTTAGCCTGTGCTGAATGTTCGAATGGAGGATGTGTGAGGCCCCACCCTCACTGTCTGTAGGTGGTCTGTCAGGAAGCTGGTAATCCAGGCACATGTGATGGGTGGGAAGCCCAGGTCAGTCATCTTCTTGGTGAGGATTTCTGGCAAGATGGTACTGAATGCCGAACTGAAATCTACAAAAAGCATCCAGACATAGCTCGCCCGTTTCTCTTGCCTTAGATCACTGTCATCCAGATGGTTTTCCACCTTCCTTTTATAGTCCCTTTTGGCTGCTTTGATACCCCTCTTCAGGTTTGTTCTGGCCATGGTGTAAGTGTCCTGATGACTAGATTTAAAAGCAGAGTCTCAAGGCCTCAGTAAAGACTACACTTTTGCTGTCATCCATTCTGATCTGTTTGTCCACCGTAACATTGTCAATGCAGGTCTTAATATAAAACAAAACTAGTCCTATCAAAGTGATGCATGGCCCGGCACAGTAGCTGCACTGCTGCATCTGGGACAAGCGTATGAGGCCAGATTTCCATGGTGATCATCATGTAACAGCCTTAAGTGAGGCAATTGTCTGTCATCAGGAGCTCCAGCTCTTCGGTCTTGTGGATCTGCTGTTGGTCAGGAAAAAGCTTGGTAGCGCTGGTCTGAGGGACTGCTTCCCCAATCTGGGTATTAGGCCCGCTTTACAGCCTCGCTTTAGCCTGCGCTCCCTGCAGCATCTGCTCCACCCCTTGGTGGTCTTGCTATGTCTGACAGTATGCTGTGAAACTGAAAGTCCTTGTGATGTTGATTCAACACACAAGTCCAGTGTTCTGCAACTCTGCACTGGTATGTACGAGTTTAAGACCATTCACACAGGTTATCTCATACATGCAGATCTACACGTACAATAACGAAAAGCACTGCGGTGTAGAGCTCCAAGCCCCTGCGTCTATACCTGCCACTGCAACCGCCACCACCATCTTGATCAGCCATTGTATTACTTCAGGTTTGCTTGTTATTACAGTTTTCAGTTGTTTGGGAACTGAGTATCCTGATTGTTGCAGTTTTGCAAAAGGAATCTGTTTTCAAAGACCTGCCTCAAATTAACAGACTTATGGAGACCTTGATGACAAGTTACTGTGGTGGGGGGTGTACTAAAGGAGAAACATCTAATACAGTCAGGGCAGTGGGTTCCTGACTGATACAGATCTGTAAATACTTCAATGAAAATCTAATGGTGAGTCATCCATTTGAATCAGGTGTATTGGAGCAGGAAAATACATAGAAATGACAATATACATTCACTCTGGTGTGATGTGGAATTGACTAATAGATGAAGTGCACAGGAAAATGTGACTGGACGTCTAACAACGTTTGCTTAGGAACCTTAAATAGCATTTAAAAATACTACCTCTGACATTTTTTACTTACATCTCGATTGTCTCCATGTTCAGGATTTACATCCAGCAAAAGGTGAAACCGGGAGGTTTAGTTAACTGTATAAAAAGACACATAACCTTTATTTCTCACTGTCTGACATTAAGTCAGACTTAATATTTCCTGTTTTTTTGCTAAATGCCAGAATAATGAGAAAGTAACTTTTTTGGAGATTTTTTTTTTAAATTATTATTATTATTATTGCTTTCTTGAAAGTCAGACATTTACATCCATCTCCTTAGTGTTTAGTAGCATTGTCTTTAAACTGTATGACAAGCTTCTTCCACATGCTTTTCACAATAGTTTGCAGGTATTTTGGCCCATTCCTCCTGACAGAACTGGTGGAACTGGGTCATGTTTATAGGCCACCTTGATCACACACACCGTCTCAGTTCTGCCAACACATTTCCAATAAGACTGAGATCAGGGCTTTATGATCATCATACAAAAACACAAACTTTCTTGTCTTTAAGTTATTTGGTAACTAATTTGGTGGTATGCTTAGTCATTGTCCATGTGGAAGACCCATTTGCACCAAGCTTTAACTTCCTGGCTGATGTCTTGAGACAATATTTCTAGATAATGTTCTTTCCTCATGATTCCATCTATTTTGTGAAGTTCATCAGTCTCTCCTGAAGCAAAACACCCCCGATCCCGTTACATTAGGGATGGTGTTTCCAGACTTACAAGCTTCTCCTTTTTTCCTCCAAATATAAACATTTGAATTTTAGTTATATCAGTCTGCAGGGCATGTCTTTAAAAATTAAGTTCTTTGTCCCTGTGTACATTTGCAAATTGTAATCTGCCTTTTTATGTTTCTTTTGGAGTAATGGCTTCTTCATCCCTAATTATTTGAACAGGTGAACATGACACCTTCAGGAATCTGGAAATTTTATCCAAGGGTGAACCAAGTCCACAATTCATTTTGTTGAATAACGATAGTCTACCCGCATTCAAAAACATGAAAACTCCTAGAAATTCTGATCATCTCTGTTTCACTGAAATTCCTCCTTAAGAAATGTTTGCCAGAAATTGGGCCAATGTGAACCAAAGACATGAGGTATATCTCACATTCCCCTCCTGTTCTGTCTAAACCCGACCTGGCCCGGTCCTGAGTTTGGGCCAGGTATTTGCCCGTGATTTCCCACCACTTTGGTGTTTGAATTATCTCCCCGAACCTGGCTCAATACCCGACCTGAACTCGGGCCAGATCAGGTCAGGTCAGATCTTTTGGGCCCGAACTAAACTCTTTTCACTGGCCATAGCTGCAGAAGGTTGCTCTGTCCATTGTCCGAAGCTGGCAAAGTCTCTATTGAGTAGCAGTAAAGGCAGCCAATCAGCATCAAGTGCTTGCATTTCATTTTGAGGTTGCCAGTTAAGCCCAAAAGGATGCTAAATAGGTGCAAAACTACATGTTTAAAATCCTCCATCTAACATAGCTTTCTGAGAGAGGTTTTAGGAAACTTCCGAGGCAAAACAGACAAAACCAAAATGTTGTTGTCTATATATCACATCACAGAACAAGGATAAATACTCTGTTCAACCATTCTATGTCACCTTTAAAATACACCTACAGCTGTGCCTCCAGTTACCCAATCAAAATTTTTCAAAGCCATGACACCATCATCAGGGAGTTCCCAAATTGTTTAAACCTAGTTATCCTGGCGTATATTAATTTCTGACTTTAAAGAAAGTTATAAAAAGTTTTCTCTAACAAATTTCTCACTCATTATTCTGGCATTTAACAAAAATAAATCATTTTCACACTCCTAACTGACCTAAAACAGTAAACATTTAGTCTAACTTAATTTCAGACAGGGATGAATGTTTCTCTTTATGCAGTGTATGTAAACTTCAGGTTTTAACTGTATATAAAAGGTCAGTAGGGTCTTAGTTCACTGGTGTTCCCCCTTCTGAAATCATCTGGTAACAGGCATGGTATGCTACAGAGGTTAGTATGTAACAATTACGCCAACAATTAAGCCTGGGCCTACATGAGCAAGAGGTTGAAATGCCAGGATATTCTTGACCTCAAGCTGCTGCTGTAAGGGACTTAAATATTGATCCACTTTATAATAAATGAAATGGTGAGAGCCTTTCAGGATGAATGGAAAGACTAATATCTTGGGCAAATGTGGAACTATGGCTATATTTGTCTTTCTTATCGTCTGTTTTTCACCGCTATTTATCTGCTTCTCCTCATTTCCAGTAGTTATATGCCATGGTGTTGGTTGATATGAAAGCATACTTTATTCCATTCATAGAAGTCCTGTGTTGTCCATTCATGCTTCCTGTCACACCCCTCTTTTTATCATCTTTGTCCTCTTCTCTTTTCATCCTTGTATGAGGAACTATTCTGTCCAGTCTGTCCATTCAGTCCTACCTCCTTCTCTGGTGCTCATTTACAGTCCACCCACACATGCTTCTCAGTCTCATCAGAGCTGCCTAGAATTATTTACTGCTTAATGGCCTACAGCAGCCCAACAGTGCTTTTCTTTATTTATTGATTTTCATTCCTTTTGTCTTAGTGTGTATGTGACAGTGACTGCAGACGTGCGCAAGACAAGGACACAATGCAAAAATAAAAATCCCAAGGACGTCCTGCACATTTGAGCCACTGGTATGACCTGTTGATTGAAAGATTGATTGATTAGTTGATATTTGAAGGCTAATGGGTGATTCGACTGCTGACTGTGTTCCCATCAGTTTACATGATATATGCTTGTGAGTGCCTGCACGTGCATGTGTGCATACATCCAGATGATAAACACTAACTTCTGTCACCGATGGCTGAGATTAAATGTCTTTGAACTGTGTGGTCTACATATTTTCTCTACTGGCCACCAAGGATGGAAAATCAAACCAATGTTGCAGTTTGTCTAAATTAAAATCATTACTTTATATTTTGATAATAAGAATGTGTTTTTTTCATGTTTATATTGCAGTCTTTCTAAACCATATTTTAAAAAAAATGTGACAAATTCATGAAACTATCATTTCCAAGGGTGCTTGGTAGTTAGCTCAAATGACTGAGTGGGTGCCCCATGTGCAGAGGCTTAAAGGGGACACGTTCAAAATAAATAAATATTCTGCAACTGAGAGCATATATAGACATATACATAGTGTCTATAGGCCCCAGATAAGGGGGGCTAAAACTGGCTGTTATGAGCAGAGGTCTAAAGATGTGATTGAAAAGAGAACTTTTGACCTCTATTCATAAGATATTCTGACCACATATATTACTTTTATGTTTCAGAAAATTCGGTCATCTTTTGAAAAAAGGATATAATAAAAATAATACAGTTTTGTTCATAATAATAGCAGAGTGGTTTTGTTTGATTGTTTGTTTTTTTGGTGAGTAAAGCTCAAAATCCATATAATAGGATCTGAACACACTGACTGACCTAAAGATAAATGAAACATGAAACATGAACATTTTTGGACTGATGAAAGCAAGATTTTTTTTTGTTTGTTTGTTTTGAGGGGGTTTAGGGGCTGCAGACAGTTTGTCAGAAGACCCCCCAAACACTGAATTCAATTTAATTCAATTCAATTCAATTTATTTATATAGCGCCTATTTATGACAAGTCATATCTAGGTGCTTAAGAAACCCAGAGCTTGACCCCTGAGCACATGGCAACGCAATTGGTGTTATGCCTATTTATTGCAAGCCAGGGATTGTGGATCATATTGAATAAATTACAATTCATCTAGAGGCCATGTTGCCTTATGCTGAAGAAGAAATGCCCTTAAAATGTACGTTTCAACGAGACAATGACCCCAAACACCAGTGAGCTGTTCCAGAAAAACAAGATTAACATTACGGAGTGGCCAATCCAATCCCCCGACCTTGATCCAATTGGTCAGGAACATTAAAAAACATTTAAAAAAAAAAAAAAAAGCAAAAAGAAAATCCTATTTCTGAAGAAAAAACAAGAAATGCAGACTAATTGTGTAATGTTGTCAAAACGTCCTGGACTGGAATACCTGTTCACAGGGGCCAGATGTTGGATGACTCCAGATGTGAAGCAGTTCTCAGAAACAGTAGATATGCAATTAAATATTAGTTTAATGTTTCACAGAAAAGCTAAATCTTCAAGCATTTATCAGTTCATACAGTAAATGATAGAGTTAGTATAGAAAAAATACAAACACTGCTATTTTTTTTGAACAGCCTACATTTGAATGTTTAGAAATAAAAGCTATTATAATGATTCTGAGCTTTTCTCACTTTTTAGACACATTGCTATTATTTTAAACAGTATGTCTCCTTTAAAGTCCTCATTGTAGTTTGCTTGGGTTTAAAAGCTGTTCAAGAGTACCTTTATTTATCCTCCCTTTTAATTAAAGGCCACTAGTGCCTAAAATACCTTTTAAAAAGACCCATTTCAGATCACAAATCTCCACTATACAAAGCTTCCTATATGGATTCTGTATGGATTTAACGGGGTAATATACGACCTTAGTAAACCTCTGTGAGCATCAGCAACTCAGAGACAAACAAACACAACCAAGGCCCATCATGAAACCTAAAGAGCAGCCTTTCAACCAGCTCATTAATCTCCCTAACCAGGACAAAGAAGAGCAGATTAGATTCAGATTGTGTCCATCCTCTTGTTGCAGCCTTTTTAAGCTAAGAAGATAAATTATGCAAAAAAGGAAAAGCTATGACTTGGCTTCCTCTGAAAGAATTGCATGTGGAAAGTTATGTACACTCTTTTGTGTCCATGCGCATGCTTTTTGTCCAATACATATAAATAGAAGCTAAGCTACCATTGTCAGTCTTGTCAACACCCGTGCATGCTATAGTAATGTGGCAATGCCTAACATCCCTGTGCTTCAGTGTTGTTTTAGCTGATTGGGCACCTCCTGACTTTTGTGGACTCTTATATGCTCCTCAAGAGGAACATCCAAAAAAATATGTGACTGACATGACTGATCAAAGCCAAAGACTATACAATTAATTAATATGTTACAAAATATTTGTTACTTCTTTCAAGTGGTGTAAGCTATTCAAAAATGTGTGTTTAAATAAAATAATCGGTGCAGTCTATTGTTTTCCTTTTTCTCAAGAGACTATTTGAAAAGAACCAGACAAACCTTATGTGATATCACGCATAGGTTTCTGAAGAGCTGATCGAAGTCTATTGTCAGGGATGTGATAGTGCCATGCCAGGAACTGAGGGCGCTAGTGGGCACCAAACCTCTACTGTTGAAGCTGAAACAAGGCCAGCATCTGCCAGGGCCCCAACCACCTGAATTTCTATTGTTATACTCTCGTCAAACATTGGTGAGCAATCTTGTAGGCCCACCAGGAAGGGTCCAGGCCTCCTTGAAGGGTGGCTGGGCTGGAGCAGTTGGTTATTCAGGCTGTTGCCAGAGCTGGCAGCCAACAAACTAAAGGCCATCCTTTGGTTAGCCCCAGTTAGCAGGCCTGTGGATAATGGTAGTTGCTGACTGCTGCCTAATGGATTGGCGATCTCTCCAGGGTGTACCCCTGCCTTTTGCCTGAAAATAGCTGGGATAAGCTCCAGCAGACCCCTGTGACCCTCCACAGGAATAAACGGGTATAGATGATGGATGGATGGATGGATGGATGGATGGATGGATGGAAATTCAAATTGTCAAGTGCTCATCATCATCAAAGTGTAAAAGAACAAACAAAAAAAAACATTATCTAGTTAATTAAATAGAATTAAACAGTCTTATTGCTGTGGGGATCTCCATCCAAGGATCTCCTGAATCTTTCTGTTCTGCAGCAACTGCTGCAGCTGCTTCTTTGTTGCTCCAGTAGACTGTGGAGAGGGTGTCTGCTGTTGTCCATAATAGCTTTCAGCTTTTTGGATGGATGGATGGATGGACTGCTGCTTAGTTAAGCTTTGTCAACTAACAGTACAGAAAGCCATATTTCCTTTAAACTGATTATGCTCTACTAAGACCTTCATTCACCGGTTAGAGATCCAATTTACAAAAAGTATAAAACAAATACAAAGGGAAAGCTTGGAGGCTGCCATCCAGTCGGTGGTGGTAGTGATTATGGTCTCTGTGCTCTTAATTCACAGATTAGATGTCAAATTCATAGAAATTACTAAGCACTAAATATATATATAAAATATACATTGATGACAGGTAATTGTTTACACCAAAGGCTGAAATGCAGCTGTCCCTCAAAAAACAAACAAACAACAACAACAAAAACCTGATAAATTTTACACAGGTCCAAACCCATTTTTGTATTTCTGCTGTAAAGAAAAGGTGGTTAATGGAGACTGACTTCCAGCCAGCATCTACTGGTCATTCAAGGAACTACACTTATACATTGTATTCTGTAATTCTGTGAGGACAGTAAACTTAATGATTTTGTCCAGCACTCCTTTGAACATCCTACTGATTATCCTGCTACAATGGCTTAAATTTAAAACCTAACGTCAGTGAAAAGAAAACTACAGAAGGTGAAGCTTCTGGTATCATTTGGTTGTTTTAAGAGATACTCAAAAAGCAATGCAGAGCTTCATTGCTCCTTTTGTCCTTGGCTGTTTATATGGGTCCGTTGAAACGTGTGTGTGCATGTGTGTGTGTGTGTGTCTGTTTGGGTGGGTGGGGGATGGGGGGGTATCTTAAAACAAAAATGACTGATTACATAACACAACACAATGAATAAATGAATGAATAAGTAAACAAAGATCATGTCTCAAAATGGGCTGGATGAATGGTAGTGGTGGGGGGTGGGGGTGGGCATAGCCCCCCCCCCTGCCTCCTCCTCTCAGTGATAGTGATATCGCCAAAGCTACGACCCTCCCATTGCATTTTAGATCAATGGGAGAGAGAGAGGTCTTGTGTATTTTCAGCCACAGCTGGTGAGCTACCCCACGTACGTGCTCACATCCGGAGCGCACGCAGAAGGAGAGCATCTGGAGACATCAGGAGGAACACCACCGTGTCTTTGCTCTGCAGACGCGTCCGTGATCTCCTCCCGGATTTCCCTTCAACTTTTTTTTTCTTTTTCTTTTTTTCTGTCTTTCTTTCTTTCTTTCTTTCTTTCTTTCTTTCTTTCTTTCTTTAATCTTTGCCTCTCTATAAGCCACTCTTTTCCTTGTCGCATTCTTGCTGGTAGCCTGTCGCCGAGTCTTTGGAATGATCAGTTTTCCCGCCTGCGTGGTTTCCATCTCAGCATGGGAACTGCCGTGTCCAAAAGGAAGAATTTGAGAAACGATGCGATATCTTCTGTGGCGGCAAAAGTTAGGTGAGTAAGCTCCCTTGTCCGTGTTTCATCATTCTGGATGCAAACCAGGCCAAGTAGCCAGGTGTGACAGTGGTGCGCTTTGATGAATGACCACTGCGCTATCCCGGATACATGTGACGCGCAGAGAGCCTGTGTGCGCGCAGCTGTCCCGTCTGTAGCCCGGGGCACACGACAGAACAAACTAGTAGCCTACTAGAAATTTCCTAGTCTTGTCTCCAGACTGCACTTATAATTAGAAGGAAAAAGCAACATATTCAGGTGGGCTTCTCCTAAAATGCCCCTGTAGGACTGCATTAAAAATGAGGTTTGCTCCTGGTGTGTCGGTGCTTTGACTGATGTTCTGAATGGAGCACCATTGTATAACCAAAGTCATGCAAAGGCGAAGCCGGGACTCTCTGTAACCTAAACCCTGATGCCTTTTTCCTGTTTGGCATCACCTAAACAGCTTATGAGCTGCTGGAAAACAAGCTGCACGTTGGATTGTTATTGCAGTTTAAACAAAAATGGCTTTCTGTCTGGCCGCATCGACCCGGGAGAACAGTGCTGCGATGGGGAGAGGAGGCTGCCTTCACCTCCCAGCGGGCAAATGAACCAGCCGTCAATTAATCAATCACCACAATCGATGCTGTGGTGCACTGATCACCTATCACGGTCATTTACGTGGCTCAGACACGGCGGGGAAGCTCTGTGTGAATGCATTGAGGCTGGAGACTGTTTGGCAGGAGGCCAACCACTTAAAATCTGTTAATGACTCCCTCTTATTCCTCTTAATAAGTCAAATTGAATCCGGCAGCTTGTAGGGAAAGTAATAGCTTAACGTATCCATCCCAAAAGCACGTGCGCCTGTGTGTTCATGTATGACCGCACATCCAGCAGACAGTCAGCCAGGTTCATCAGTCATATCTCCATACAAATTCAGCACGTGTGCTTCACAGGTGGCTCACACCGGGTCTTATAACGTACGTTTGTAATTCAGTCAATGAATGACCTTCACTTGTGCAGACTCCAGCATCCACAGATGTGGGCTGATGTTGTATGACGTCATTCTCTTCTCTCTTGTGTGCATGTTCTGTACATTACACAGGCAGGCTATATGGTATATGCGTTCCTTCATGCACTATGTGTGTTTGTGTGTGGGTGTGTGCGCCTGCGCCACTTTGAAAGAAGAGAAGAATGCCATGCTCACAGGTTACAGCATGGCTAGTAGCTTCTGAGTGTGTGGAGAGGAGAATGTATTTTTTTTCTCCATGCCATGGTGGAGCTACAGAACAGCTATGGGCTACACATGTGACTTGACTTGCAGATCACAGTCACAAGCAGTCAAATGCTTGTACTTTTTCATACCCTTCCATCACAATATTTTACACAAAATGCACACGTTTTTTTGGAGCTAAGAGTAGTGTGAACATTACCTCCAGTAGGTTTATGGGAAATGCAGATGAATCACATGCAACATTTAGGCTATCTGCTTTTTACCTGCATGCAGTCTCATGAATGAGGAAGCAGGAACTTAAAAGCGGTCACATCCCCTCTCTCCACCTCTCTCTTTCATACACACACACTCACAAGAACACATCTGCATGCATTAGGTGTGTGTGCTAAGGATGTACTTCACTTTGCAGATAAACGCTTGAGATCTGGAGAGTCTTTTCTTCAAGTATCTGCGTTTTTTTTTTTCTTCTTTCTTCTGTTGACTTAACCTCATCTTTATGCTGGACACATGGTTAAAAATGTAAAAAAAATAAAATAAAAATAAAAAACACTTAAAAGTTTAAATTTAAGATGTGATACTTTATTGCAAAAAACCTATAAAATGTTAAGATTATAGGAAGTTATACACATTAACATGCACCACATACAAGCAGCATTAGTGGAGCATATGGCGTATCTGCTTATTCCAGCATGCTGGGAATTTTGTGAGTAATGAGCTGTTTGCATACTAACATCCAGGTGTGCTTCCATAACTTCAAAGTACATTTTCCTAAAATATCCTAAACCTTGCCACAGCTTTAAATGAAGTCATCAGGGCATATTGTATTATTCAGTAACACATCTCTTTTACTAGTAATTTAATATCTCTAAAACTGAACCCTGATGATGTTGGCTTCTATCTGTGCATATGTTTTCATATTCCTCTTCTCTGGAAAATTGATATAAAAGACACCCAGGGAACAGGAAAATATATAAAACATTAACATCAAAGCATGTTCAAAGCCAATGACTGTCCAAAACCAGCAAATTAAACCTGAAACTTTAAACAAGAAGCAAGCACAAGTGAGAGTTTGCTTTTTGGAATTTTTCAGTTAGGGAGAATGGGTAAATGTTCTTGTAACTCTTTTTCAAGGATAGTTTTAGGAAAGAAAATTATTATAATAATTTTGTGTGATCACAGATTATTTTTATGTAGTTTAAAAAAAAACGTATGGAGGTGAACTTGATGCACCTGAGATGAGGATAAAGGTCTATAGCTATGCCTGTGGATCTGTAATGGTTGACTTGGGTACAGTTGTTCTTTGAGTTAACAGGCTGATATACGGATTGGGATCATTGTTTCTTTACTGGACTGTCCTTTTTACTGACCATCAAGGTTAGCTTTGGCTTTTCAGTTCTAATTGACATACAGTATGTGATGAATCAGACTGATACTCCACTTTCTCAGTGGCCACAGAGACCAAAACTGCTGTTGTTTTCAATATTCTTTATTTTTAACCAGCTTTAAACACTTGTATTTCAGATGTACAGTTGGGTATTTTAACATCACTGGTCTATGGATAGACTGATTCATTCATTGTCAAAGAAAGTCTCAAGTTATCCGCAGAGGAACTGTCCTCTTTGGCACTTGTGTGTTGGCTTCACTTTCCAGTCTTAATGGCAATCCATCTAATAGTTATCGAGGAAAAAAGGTTAATAGGGATAAAATAAATCCTTCAGCAGAGGGCAGCCACTTGCTTTAACTGTTTTGGGGTCTGAGGTAGACAATGATAATGATACATACACATGAAAAGAATATCAGTGAAGCCATCCTAATAATAAGCCTCATCAAAAGAAAAAATTAAGCCTAACCTTAAAGGTAGAGAGGGTGTCTGCTTCCAAAACACTAACTAAGAACAGGTTCCACAAAAGAGGAACCTGATAACTGAAGACTTTGCATCCCATTTTAGTTTTGAAAATTTCAGGAGCTGAAAGTAAGCCTGCAGTTCAAGAGTGAAGCACTCAAAGCTAATTCCAAGGTTTCAGTGCCAAAGTAATGACATCCAGCATAACTGAATGAGTAGACGGTCTATTCCTGAAAAGTCTAAAGACAACAACCTCAATCTTATCTGAGTTTAGCAACAGAAAATTATCAGTCATTAAAGTCATGTCATTAAAACATGTTTGTAGTCAAGGTTGTTTAGCGATCTCATCTGGCTTCATGGATAGGTGTATTTGGGTATGAAATGCAGAACAATGAAAGTTGATATGCTGCCTGATAATAGTACCTAACTGAAGCAGGTACAGAGTGAAAAGTAACGGCCAAGTACAGAACCCTGAAGAACACTGAGACAAACTGGCGTGTGAGGAAGACTCCTCAGTTACATGACCTAAACCAAGCTAATGTGGCTTCATCAATACCAGTATCATTTTCAATGTGACTTGTTAGAGGACACAAAACCATAGTAGTTTTCTGAATTCATAACAATACATACAAACAAAATACAAAGGAAGCACTCAATAAACACTATCTTATGTGCCCAGATTTGGACTGCTTGCACAGTCTTATTCAAGTCTGTGTCCTGTTGGTTACAAAGCAGGTTGGTTTCTTGCAACAAGTGGCTGGTGACTGACAGCATGAGGGAATAAAGATTACATCTAATTTACACACCTAAGTTCTAATATATTGAGTAAGAAAACAAATGCTTTGATGTTGCGATCAGCTTCAGAGGAGAGCAGTGCTGTGGCTTGGCTAAAGGGCAGTGCAACAGGGTGCACAAAGCTGTGAAGGCGTAAGCACGGCATGAGATGAAAGGGTTGGCCTGCACAGAAAGATGGCAATGAAACTGTACCTTAGTCTGTTAAGGGGAAGCCAGGTGCAACTTTTTTGTTGGCCTGCAGTAGTCACACATTTAATGCAATCCAGCAATGTTACGTAACATTCGTTTTTGTTCTGCTTTTTGAAGATAATTATTGATAACAATATCTACATACATGTATATAAGCATATCATTTCCCCACTTCATTTCTTTCTCATACGTTGTCAAATTAAATAAAACACTTACTGTTCCCTGTACATTTCCTGAATTTGGTTGATTCAGTCTGAGAAATGATAAAAACTTCCGCAGTGCTGGTGTCGTTTGTCTGTCTGCGAGAACAAACGTGTAACCGACTGTAGATGGACTATGAGGGAAAACACTGTTAAATTAGCTCTTTTTAATTGGTAATACCAATTGGTAATGCCAATTCAGGACACTGTAAAACCTCTGTAGAACAAGAGCATGGTATATGCACAGTAAAGCTCGTATAATTTGAAAGCTCAGTGTGAAACAGAGAAAACATGGCAAATATAGTCATATATCAGTGTGGTGATGGTCAGTTTTTCATCATGCTCTGCTGACTTGCTTTGTGTTTTTCACAGTCCAGTGAGCTGCAGTTGTTTGATCTAAATGATTCAATACTGTCACAATTTAGTTTCCATTATGGGTTACCCATTTCTGCTTTTTTATTATTGATTTTTTCTTTCCTTGCGACATATACAGAACTTTAAAATTAAATCAAAATTCCAATTGTTTCTTCTCAATGTCATGGCTAAGTGAGGCATTGAAATAAATGAACTCTGCTGCTAGAAGGTCACTACATCTGTATGAACTGGCTGAATCCATCAGCTGAGTGATGAGGGGATTTCATTCAGCCACAAGTGTGCTGACATTTAAAACAGTTTTCCGATCAGATAATGGGTTTCCATGTGTCCCATAATGCACTCAACTTTCAAGAAAGCCACTCTCATGTTCCCTGAGCCCTCAGTCATGCAGCAAGGCTCTCAATAGGTTCTCATCAGCTGTACACATTTGTTCATGTGTGTATCTGTGTGTTGGAAAGCAAGCCAATTCAATTAGTGCATCTGAGAGGAAGATTTGATTAGGGAGTATTTAGAGTGATACATCTTTTTCCTTGGCAGCCCTTTGCTTATGTTGG
Organism: Arrhamphus sclerolepis; assembly: GCA_037176975.1. Classification (NCBI taxonomy): domain Eukaryota; kingdom Metazoa; phylum Chordata; class Actinopteri; order Beloniformes; family Hemiramphidae; genus Arrhamphus; species Arrhamphus sclerolepis. Next base: position 1,644 of record JBAMYA010003818.1, on the reverse strand, counting down.
TGGGTCACCCAGAGGAGGCATCAACTCTAATGATATTCAGACCAGTGGGAATACAGCCATGGGAGTGATGACCTGTTTTCTGTCTTGAGGCATTTCACTTCACCCCTTAACCCCATTACACAATATGGTCACTTTTGACACCACAATCCATAAGTAAGATGTGTGGGGTGATTGTATGTGGGTCAGTAATGGACATTAATTCTGTTTTGTAGCAGCATGACCAAAACGAGGTATGTAGTTATTGAGTGCTTCAGGTCTTCACCTTCTATTTGTTGTATTTGAGATCAAACTTACATGTTAGACATGAGTCAGTTTTTGTCTGTCTTTGAATTTATTTTACCTCTGTGTTTTATCAAGGAGTATTTCATAACATGAATGGACAAATATATGGATGTTGTCAAAATGCTTTTGTAGCAGACATTTATGGTCTCGGAAAACTCAGATTTTATTAGTAGAACCATCAGTAAGCTGTGGTTCAAGTTTTGCTCTAAAGGCAGGATTGGTCTTTTGATTCCCAGCTCCTCTACATGCCCCTTTAGCAGGACTGGATACTGAATCCCTAAGGAGACAGTTCCTCACATGCTAGCAGCTCTGCCAGCACTGTTGTATTCCCACTGGTCTGTGTGTGTGTGTGTGTGTGCTGTATATAGGTGAATAAAACATTGCACAGTAGAGCTACTAAGGGTAAAAAAAAAGGGCAGGCTATTCACACCTGTGCCTTTTTTTAAATCAAGTATCACATAAAAATGATTGCGCATTCCTGTCTGTTCTTACTATCACAATGAAATTGATCTTTTCCTGTTCAACACCTAACTGCATTGGCATGTGCATAAAATTCAAACATAACATTTACATTATTCCCTCCCCGTCACTTGGAAGAGTTCCTTGTTTTTCCTCATACAAATGCTGGGTTGCTTGCTTGGCACATAACCAACTGGATATGCATCCAAATGGATATTTTATACATCATAAAGGAAATGCAACAAAGCAAAAAGGCTTGATTGACTGGCAGTGTAAAAACAAGGAAAAACTCTTTAATAAATGAGACTGTCAGAGAGAAAAGTAAAGAGATAGTTAAAGTGCCTCCGGAATACAAATATGTAATAGGTCTTTCCATCTGCATCCATTAGTATGCCTGAACTAGATGAGGATGAAGAAAAAGTACTCATCGGTCAGGTACCTAGTCATGCATTGTTCTAAATCTGTTAAAAGAGATGCAGCGCTGAAGTACATCCTCCTGTTTTAAATGACCCTTTGAAATGATTGATGGAGTTTGTGAAAATATGTGGAGTGTGTGTAACTGTGTCTGACTCATTCAGCTTATGAAATGCTAAGTGCACTACACTATATATACTCAACCCATACCCACATGCATAAATGTGTTCACATTGATTCTTACTCAGTTGTTAAGAAAGAGCAGAAAAGATAGTCAGACAGTATGTTGGCCCTTCAGATTTCATGCTGTACACAGTTTGGATGACAGAATTACAGCAGCTCTTTTAGTTGAATACTTCTGCCTCTGTTGCAGACCAGTTGTACACACTCATCACAGAAGTGAGGATGAGGAGGGACAGGGATACAATCCCAGTCAAGAGTGTAGCTCTCAGTTTACTTGAGAATACTTTTTTGTCGGTGGGTGGAAGT
>JBAMYA010003807.1:0-18215 GCA_037176975.1 Arrhamphus sclerolepis | reverse complement strand
ACAGACAGACAGACAGACAGACAGACAGACAGACAGACAGACAGACAGACAGACAGACAGACAGACAGACAGACAGAAAGACAGACAGACAGACAAATAGATAGATAGATAGATAGAACACTTGTCAGATACATACATTTTACTTTATGAAATTTAACAAATAGAAATAATTTTGTAACTCTAAATGACCTAAAACAGGAAATCTGATTTAATGTCAGTGAGGAAACAAAACTAAATTAATAATGAATTTTATTTATAGAGTGATTTTTTTATTTAAGACGAATTTCACAGTGCTACATGATTTAAGTCATAAATACATGAGTGTATAGTCATATATATGTGCACACGTACTTCTACATATAAAGGATACTTGTCTTCTCAGCATGATTTGAAGTTGTTGTACTTTGAGTGGGTTCTGCTGTGTAAGTTTAGACAGCACCAGTTTTTCTTTTTAAAAGGAAAGTGTGAATTTATGTCTTGTTATTTTTATTGGATTTTCTTGTTATATCAATCATGAAGAATACAAAAATAGTTGGGAACTCCATTGAAACTTTAAAAGTGATAAAATTCAGATTAAAGATGTAACTTCTAACTACCTTATACACGCCTCTGTTCAGAGTAATGCACACATTTTTAGGTAAACTGATTCTTTTCATTTTCCATGGTTTTCTCATTGGTTGTTGCCTCTTTTATTACTTCAGGTTTTTTTTATTTCAAAGCACATGCTGAGGCAGAGCATCCCTCAGATATATTTTTCTACGACTAAACTCAAAAATCTTTGAACAAAAGGCACAAAAGTGAAACGACTGCTTCTCATATGAAAAAACAAAACAAAAACATTCTGTGATGCTTTGCTAGGAAGGAACTCTCTTGACTAGTTTTTTTATTTATATTTATTTTGTTACAATATTTTACAGATTACTGAGTTTTTCTTATCCTAATAATTCAATGGGAACAAAGCTGAATATTTGTGTGTATTGTAACCCACCACTTCTCAGTGTGACACCACCCTCCTCCCAGTTGTCCAGCTGGACTGGGAAAGATTTTTGTTCTTGCATCTGGAAAAATGCCCTTACCGCCTCTCTCCAACTTCTGCTCCATCATAGCATTGTATCTCAGTGTGTGAAGCACTCCTCTTGCTTTGAAATGTCCACCATGGGGATGAATTGAATTGAACATGAGCTGATGGACACATAAAGATGTGAAGTCAGTGTTTCATTATTTTTCACATAATGAAATGAAATATAATGTGCTTATCCTGAATGCTCATGACTGGATTAACCGCTGAGAGTTAAGGTTGTTTTCCAGGGGAGTTCAGCGGGAAAAAAAAACACCATTCAACACAAACGCACACAAACCCTGTAAGCGTGTCATAATTTCCTTGGTTGCTGTGGTGAAATCTAGGGAGCACACAGCAGTCAGAAGTCTTATTTATGCTCGTTCAAATCTATTTCTAGCTCCAGGCAAAACTGCACATTCTCCGATTCAAATAAAAATGTAGTATTATGCTCTGTGTTGCTGTTTCTTTTTTTCCTATTATTCCAGGAGACAGCTAACATTATCTGGGTCGAGGATTAACGCTTCTTGGGACACTGCAGTCGTCAGCACTACCCAGTGACGATTATTACAATAGGACGTATTGAACCAAAAGTGTGTTATGTTTATTTTCAATTTCTTTATGCTACGGTGCTTACATAGCACTTGATAAATTCCCTTTGAAGCTGTAATCATAGGGTTGATTTTTTTGTTTGTTTGTTTTACAGGATATGATTGAATTTGAGTTAGGATGATGTCATGTTTTGCACTCCAGTCACATGGTGCCACAATCTTTGTTCAAACTACATAACTTGTGGTTTTCAGCATGAGCTGGTGAATTACAGAGGAGCTCCAGGTGATATCAGAGATGCTCTCAGTCACTGGTGTTGAACAGATTTGTGGTCAGATGATGAGAGAAAGTTCATGACTGGCAGTATGAATTCATCTCCTCAAAGATGGAGATCTGCAAACCTGCAGCTGTAACCCCCTGAAAAAGGAAAACTATCACAGCATAATTAAGGGGGTGCTCAGTCATTCAGTCTTAACTGGAATGAGTCATATCTGAAGCAAAATGTATGTTAGTGGAGGAAAATGTTTTTTTATTTTTACTTTTGAACTTTTTTTTTTAATTATTTTCTTTTAACACTTTTTAAACAATATTTTAAACATCCATCCATCCATCCATCCATCATCTGTACCTGTTCATTCCTGTGCAGGGTCCCAGGGCTCTGCTGGATCCTGTCCCAGCTCTCTGGTACACCCTGAGCAGGTCACCAGTCCATTGCAGGGCTATTTTAAACATAAGACTATTTATTTCTTTTATCAACTAATGACTTTTGTAAGCATGTTGACATCATGAACTCAGTGTTGTTTTTTGTTTTTTAATGATAAAGGATTTTTAACCTCTTGCATTACCACTAAGCATTTTAACAGTCCAGAAAGATAGCAGTACATTACGGCATCGTTTCACTGGTGTCATCCAGCCTGTTTCTGAAGAACGCACTGCGACTTGTCTGTGGTCGGCTTCAAATCCATTCTGTGGAGATATTTAACTCCACTGCATAAAAAAAGCCTTGTGTCCTTGCCACAAATGTCACACTATGGTCAAGGTTTAGGTCAATCAGAAAAGTGTCCTCATGTGTATGTTCCTGTTTCTGTTATTCCCTTTTTCGCTTATCTCCACCTGCTCTCAATCGCATTACAACTTTCAGCTGACAGTTCTTCTCCCTCTTTCAAGGCTTCCTGAGTCTCCCTTTTCTTTCTGCCCTTTTTTCCATGTTTGTACTTTAAATTTGTTCATTAGATGTTGTCTGGTCTGTCTGGGATGTACCACATCCTTTTGTTTAAGCTTTTGTCCACACAACCACATAGTTTTACTAAACTATTGAATTAAGTCTTTGGACTGAAAGTTGCTTGACTGCAGCTTTATCAGTAAATTGTGTTTTTTGGTTTTGTTTTTTTCGGTCCATTGTGAGAGACCTGTATATATACCTTGTTTCCCCAGCTGGGAAGTTGTTTTGTGATAATTGTTTTCTCAGTCTTATACTAATCTTATTTCACATAGTGCTTTTCTTGTATTTATCATTTTTTGTTGTGTTTTGTCAAAGTTTGATATACCTCTCATATATCCACTTCTAGCTCTCTATATCCAGCAGGTACAATAAGTATTGGACATGTCACCGTTTTCTTTTCCAGCAAATATATTTCTCAAGGTGCTATTGACATTAATCATCACCCATTTCTTTCAGCTAAGAAATCAGATCATAGATGTCCATAATTTAAGTTTTGTGTAATACTGTGAAATGAGAGAGTGCACATGAAATGTATGATACTTTATGATACAAAAGCCTTTGATGGTAATGTCACTTCGAAACCTGGAGTTTCTGTGGGCTTCTTCTGTGAACTCTGATCATCAGTGCTTTATATAGATTTTCAGTTGGGTTCAAGGCAGGTGATTGGCTGGGCCACTCCAGAAGCTTTAATTTCTTTTTCTGAAAGCAACTGAGAATTTCTTCAGCTGTATGTTTGGGTTCATTGTCTTTCTGAAATATAGTCCCTTCTTCCAGTTTCATCATCCTGATTGATGGCAGCAGATTTTCACCAAGAATGTTTTGGAACATTTTTTCATTTCTCCTTCCTTCACTTCTATGGAGTTTGTCAGCGTTGACTGCTCAGAAACAGCCTCACACCATGATGTTCCCACCTCCAAACGTCACTGCTGGTGTGGTGTTCTTGATGTGAGGTGCCATTTTTACTCCAAACATGGTGTCTTTTAAGGCATCCAAGACCAACATTGGGCTCACGTGACCAGACTATACTCCCAGTATTTCACAGGTTTCTCCAAATGTTGTGCATCAAACCTTAAACACGGAGTCTTGACCATCCTGCTTCCGCTGACTGGATGCCACTGTGGGATGCCCGCTGACCACCACAACAACTGGTCATGGCCAGTTTAAGGTGAAATGAAGTTCTTTCCCTTTCCTGATTATGGTTCCTACAGTTCTCACTGGGACATTCAGGAGTTTATAAATCATTATACAACTAATGTCATTAAAATATTTTTGCCACAATGAAGTTCCAAAGGTCTAAGAGAGGTTCCAAGAGATCTCATTACCTTTACCCATCATGAGATGTTTCTTTTGTGACAGCTTGGTAACGAGACAGTGATTTATAGGCCATCAGTTGGGACCGAACCAGCGGTTCAAAGGTCAGGTTTGCTTTCTAATTACCGACTGATTTCAGCTGGTGTCTTGGCTATCCATACATTTTTGCGCCTTCCTTTTTTATGTATTGAATACAGTTCATATGTCATTTCACATTATTTGACATGGCTTATGGGCATCAATGGCTTTGCATGTGTGGATTCAGTGGGCTGTTACCAACATCTGGTGAAAGTTTCAAGTCAATAGCACCTTTAGAAATATAATTACTGATAAAAATGGTGACATGTTCAATACTTTTTTAGCCACTATTTCTGAAGTCTTTCCAAATATATTCTTTATGCAATTTATTTATTTTCACAAAAGCCCAGATTTATAAGTAAGGCAAATGAATTTAAAGCAGCAACCAATACAAAGCGCTAATGGTTAATTTTGCAGGTGATATACCTGTACTTGGAATCATGGTTATAATAGTTTGGAAAATTTTTTAACAGTTTTTACTTTCATTTCATTTTTCTGTTTGTTTGATTACTTCAGTTTAGTTTTAGTAAGTTTAACAAACATGGCTGTAGTTTTACTTTTACTTTTGAAAAATTGGTTGATTTTTGTTGTGTTTTCGTCTTAGTTTTAGAGGTGTTGACTTACAAATATTGACACAAGAAATCTAGAATGAAAGAATGTTACTTATCAACAATGCCATAAAGTACAAAAATCCTTCATCCTTTCCTTCAAATAATTAGAGAAATGTAGTGTCAAAGGTCAAAAGGCTCTGGCAGCTAAAATGCAGAATGAATTAACTGTAATAACTCTGAACTGAATTATTCACACAGGCAGGGCTTTTTATACAAAAAGAAAATGTTATCTACTGAGAGCAGAATACATTCATGTGAAGTCATGGACAAGAAGACCTAGTGATAATCAGCACAACAAAGACAATAATAACAACATAAAGTACTGTAAAGGAGGATGTTTACTTGATCTGCCTACTTTATTAAATAAACTTTGCTGACAGAGATGTCTCACATTATTTCAATATTTACCTTAATAACAGAACACTTAGAAACATATTTGGCAGCCACCATTACCAGTTTTTATGAAGCTGCTGTTCCAGTAAATTAAACTGCTGTAGTTTTGGAAAAGCTGCTATGCCCTAAAAGCTCCTTTTGAGCTTTTGAATAACCTCTGAGAGGAACATTAAGTACATCTACGCTATTTTGAATAGTGACCTCAGGACCAAGAAGAACATAGGTGATGACAGTGAAATCACAGCTACTGAGGCCACAGTTGGTTGAATAGAACTGAACTGAAACTGAAGACCTTGCTGTCGTGGTTCTTCCTTCCTTTGTGCTTATTTTGTTTGGTTTCTGTCTTATTTATTCTTCCTTCTAATCTGGGTGCAGTGAAGATGTACATCTGCACTCTGTAATTAGTGGCCGTATCATGCCGTGTATATTACAGCCATGTTAGACTACTACTCCCCCACCCCCACCCCCCACCCAACCCAAAAAAAGAGATCAATAATGGCGCAGTAAACCATTTAACCAAACTCTAAGTCAAATAAGTTAAATGAAAATGTCAAAGCCATGATTCCTCATTAATAAAACCCCACTTTGCCTGTATACACTTGGCATTTTGGACACCTTCTGATAAGTTCTGATACGAGGTTTTTCACTTACTGAGCAATGTTCATATGCGCACAGATTACTGGGCACTGGCACCAAAAATGATAGATAGCCTACATAATCATCTTGGAGAAGACATGCAATGACTCATAGCTACAAGATTTATAGTGTATATTGAGCGTTTCAACCTTCCCTGTTCATCTATAGCAGCATTTCTAACCTTATTTATGCACAAAAGAAGCATATTTATATCCAGAGGCTGATTTCTGCAGGGTATATACCCCCAAAAACATCACCAAACAAGGAGATGTGGCTGTTGTAATCAATAAGGCCTTGGTTCACATCAAAGAACTCACAAAGCTGGGGCCGCTTCCATCTCCACCCACTGTTTCTGTCCCCTGTTATCGTTCTGATGTCTTGATTAAAGAGGTGCAGTAGGTAGTGTCATATACCGGAACCTCTGATACACAGCTCCCGGGACGGCACCTTTTGATTCTGGGCCATAATGCTTCCTCGGTTTTTTGATATTCATGAGGATTTCATCAAGTGAAAAAATTTATGCAGCAGCATTAATGCGTAGCTCGACACCATCTGGGTAACTGAACACTTATTTGGAATCAAAGATTTTCTTTCTGCTTGCAAAAAAACAAGTTTTGGTCAAACCTAAAATATCCTTAAGCTTTACACAAAACGTCAAGTGTTAACCAGGTTAGTTTAAGCTCTTGAACTGGTTAGACCCAGGATGGGAATTAATAAAGACACAGTGATTTAGCTAAAATCACACTTGAAAATTAGCATTCCATCCATGAATTCATCATCATTCATCATCCATCTATCAACCTACAGTCTGCAGGTATAGCCAGCCCGGGGAATGCTGGTTTTTACTTCCTTTTCTTTCTCATGTAATTTTGATTTTCAGTATTTATTTAAACTTTCTTCAATACACACTAACTTAGAACTTTATTTCAAATCAATCAGAAGAAAAGCTTTACTGCCAGTACAGGTACAGTAAAGAAAATCTTACAGTACTAGGAACTTGTAATGGTGTCAGGTGCAACTGGGGTCAACTGAAGGGTTGCAGACTGACTGCAGTGCAGAAAAAAACTGTTCTTGTGGCGTGAGGTCCTGATCCTGCTTCACCATTATCTTGTCAGCGCGTTAGTTCGTGGTGAGAAATGCAGACGACATTGAATGAGAATTCACGGGGCGTGTAGAAGGGCTTACATTTAATGATGAAGACCTCCATGTTGGAGGAACAGTGCTGAGGCTGTGGTTCTGTGGCATCATTGCACCAGCCAGTGTTGATAGAAAAGTCCACCTCCTTTTTTTGTTTCCCAGAAAGTTTAATGTGTCTGTGTCTATCTGTTCTGTAGTATTGGAAACCACTCAGCTGTAACAAAGAGCCCACAAAACCACACGTCTGTCAAGCACAGAAAAGGAAAGAAGCAGAAGACTGAGAAAAGTGTATATTCTTGTTCAGCAGCAGGGTCATCTCGTCTATTTAGTTTGAAAGTGAACTCACATTAGAGAGTAAAGTCACGGGGAGCGTGGTGCCAGTGGAGATGTACAAGCACACCTGAGCGCTTTCCTCTTCTACAGCCCCTGAAATGGCCACAGAAGATGCCAGAAAGGATGGAAATAAGTCCAAGAGGGTTACAGCTCTGATGTTCCTGGGCTCCTCCCTGGAAAAGGAGCCACCAGAACTGTGTCAGAAAAGCGAATTAAAACACAAAACAGAAGAAAGTAGGGTGCGTTGAAACAGATGTCAGTGGTGCATCTTTCCAAAGAATGGGATGTGGTTTTGGGAGCCTTTGGTAATATGGAGAAGACAATAAACCAAAGTACTGTTCTGCAATTTAAATGAAATATGAAAAATTAAAATGAGAAGCACTTGTAGCCCTGTTGCCTCACAGCAAGAGGGTTTGGGTTTGAATCCCATCAGTGACCTTTCTATGTGGAGTGTGCATGGGTTTTTCTGTAGGTATTCTGGCTTCCTCCTATAGCCCAAATACATCAGTATACTTGGTCATTCTAAACTCTCATGCTAACTTTTTCATAGAGGATGCGAAGATTGTCACCATGGACACCACATGGGCTGCGCTGACAGAGAACAATGAAATTAACCTGATTGCTTTGTCACTTGCTTATAGTGTATAATGCGGTTTTAACTTTTCCATGTTTGATGGGTGGGAGTGGGAGAAGTACTAAAATAATTTAATAATAATAAGGGCAATATCAGATGATCTGTCTAGTCACGCACTCACAGCCCAGGCAGCCACAAAGCCAACCTCAGTCAGTATCCTGAAAACTAGTTGCTCACCTGATGAGGGAGCACAGGTAAATTAGTGCAGCCGGTGTCTCAAGCCCACCCTTTTGTTTGAACGCTAATCAGTGCAGCAGTGGTGAGAGCACTGTCGGCGTGTAACGTGTCTGGCGGTGATAATACGGGAGTGGCGGTTAAGCGAGTGTGGGTGCTGTCCCCGCGGCGAGGGATGCTAGACTGTTATGAGAGGATTCGGAGTTGCCTGAATCCCAGCACATTGAGCGGGAAGGGTAGCCACCTAGCTAACTACTAGCGTGTGTAGCGGGGATCTTAAGAAGTCACTCATGCCAAGAGTCTATTCTGCCTGTCTGGTTTGATTCAGTGGGAAACAGTAAAAGAAGCCAATTGTAGCCACTGTTTTTCCCATTTTTAATGTTTATGTAGCTTATATCCTGCCTGGGCCTGTGCAATACTAAGTCTACAATGATATGCCTTTGTGTATTAGTGGGCCTTAACTGCATGTAAAACCACCTCCATTTTTTTTGTGTATTTTTTTGGTTTTCCATTTTTCTCTATTTTACTGACTTATATTATTTGGCGAGGCTTATTTCCATTTTTTTTGTTTTGTCAGCCGGGGTTGAGAAGTATAGCCTACAGGTGTGCGTCTCGTCTTAGGTGAGTGTGCTGATCAGACAAACCTGGGTGGTGTGCTGTGTAGCTACTATAACTGTATGTAGTGAGTTCTCTCAATATCTCTGCCATTTGGGTTTGGTTGAGGTGCAATATATGGTGATTATTATTGTGGGGTGGTGTGCAGTTTATTAGTACAGTGTTTACTGGTGAAGTACACTCGCCACCCAACGGTGTAGTTCAGTAACTTTTGCGCAGCATATGATCGTGTTGTGCCCCTGTGGTGCGTCTCCTCCGGCTGGCTCCTCCCCTCCCCTTTCCTCGCCCTTATTTACTGTGTGCCCTTGTGGAGGATGAGTATTTTTGTTTGAGTGTGTGTGGTTGTAGCCCATTAGTGTCTGCTATTGTTTTGAGTGTGACATCGTAACCGTGTGGCCATATTTTGTAGCGAAAAGAACAGCTTATTGCACTTGTTTAACCAAACTCTGTTAAGAACGAGACCAACGAAAGATAAAGCATTTTATTTTTTTATACACACCCTCTTGTCTTATTCATTCAGTTGAATAGCCATAGTGGGGCATAGCAACTCTAGTTTTCCATCAGGGAAATCAATGCTGGCCTATAGTAGAGGGGGCCACACATGTTTAAATGCTTTCCTGTGAAATCTTTGGTAGATTCACAGGTCCCTGTCATGTGGATATTGAGAACTCAGAAATTAGAACAGTTTAAATCCATTTCCGGTTCTCGTCCATTTTACCCATTACCATTGTCATCCTACTCAGCATGGCTTTGCGCTCATACCAACTTAATCAGCGACATTTTCTTAAGTAAAATGTGAAAATACGACTTTGGGGGTGTATGATACAAAGGCCACAATGACAAGCTAGTTAATTTATTCATACATTCATCTATTTATTTATTCATAGTAATTGTGAAAAAGAGCTTTGCTTTGCCATTCACGCTTGTTTCTATTCCTTTTGATAGGTAACGAAATTTTGGCAGCAGCTTCTTTTTTTTGGGAAAGTGGAGCTGTATTTAGCAGCATTCCTCAAGAAAGAACTAAAATGTGTATGTGTCCCTTTAAAGAGAAAGTTTCCTACATGAAAATTAGTTTTGCTGTTTGAAGCAGAGACATGAAAAGCTGCTCCTACTGTCTGATTTCCAAATGATGTGCATTGTTGGAAAATACCTCTGCTGTACTTGTGAAACCACCTTGAACACATATCAGTTGAAGCCACTGATTTCAGGGTAAAGGGAAAAACATCGGTTCAGCTCACATGGAGTTTTGGTCCTTTTTATTCCCTGAGCCCCTTCGACAAATGAGAACCAGCCTCGCCGAAAGACCAGACGGCATTAAGACTGTCATTATGCAATTGATTAGCCACTGAAAGCAATATTTGTAGTGTGCTCTTTGGAGCTAATGAGGAGAGTCAGGCAAATTTGGAGGCTTTGAAGTGATACACTGAAACCCAAGTGGTCAGCTTTCACAGCTACTGGCTGATTTAAGCGCATTAACTGTGTTGATTGGACCAACTTGGTTCTTCCATTTCTGCTCTCAATGAAAGAGTGACAACAGAAAGCAGAGGCCTGTGGAAGTAGGAGAATCAGAACAAGTAAAACCCTTGAGACAAAGTCAGGAAAGAGGATTAATAGAGAGTTTGCGGCTCACATAATAGATTAAAACAAAAAAATGTGACTGACAAATGTCGCAAAACTGAAGTATTTCAAGGAATGAAAACTCCAGTTTAGCATATTTAAGCCTTAGAAGTAGTTCTTGCTTTCATGTTCTTCCTTTTATTGACTCGATGCAGAAATGTGGCTATTAAGCAATGATACAACTGCTACAGGTACAATACTCCTCACTTCCATTTCCTTTCAATATATTGTTTTTTTAACTGTTCACAGTCTCTTCACTGATCAAAGCAGTTTTTCTTTCATCACTGTTCTCAGAAGTTCAGATGTTTTTTCTTCTCTATATCTGAAACAGACTTATAAGTGGACATAGCAACCAGTGAGTATGAAGAGTTCTCAACTACTGTGAAGTGTTTCTTTGATGAAATGTCCCAGTGTATTGTCCTGATCAGGGGTCAAACCCATATTTGCATAGCTGTTGCCTATTTCTTTTCACTTCTCCTCACTTCTACATCTATATGACTTTTTTATTGCAAGTGAAAGAAACTGAGGTAAGTTTTCTTCATTAAAATTTCATCAAAGTGTTAGTCTCATTATTTAATTGCCACATTTAAAATCCCTGCTACTTTTCCATAAATGAAGAACTCTTTCTAAGATCTGAGTCATCATCATTTCAATATCCTGCCACAAATGCCTGGAGTGTCATACTATGACGCTGTAGTCATGATTGGAAAACAATTATGGAATGAATGAGCACAATATAACAATTAATCTTGGATGAAATTTCATTCACATCTCTCTTGGCCACTGAGATGAGGGAGCATAAGACAAATCAATGATATTACGAGCCAACTCAGGGGACATAATTACAGAAACTGATAGAATTGTGGAGTTATACATGATGAAAGCTTGTTGTGTTGAAGATAATTAGATGGGGACCCGTACATCAGCAGCGTTCAGTGTAATAGAGCAAATCACATATTTCCTCTTTTCCAATGAACCCTCACTGTTATCAGTACCTTGCCTGAGGTTCCAATGAAATGGGAGTGTATTTCCACTCTAGCAAGGGGATCATTGAGCAAGTTTGGATTTGATTGTACATTCAAGTTTTGGGTTTTACCAGGGGAGAGAAGTAATATTCATGTGTCTTCATCCAAACAGAAATCACAGGAGCTGGATGTCAACTGAAAATGTTCTGTGAAAATTGTATTTTACTCTGATTGCACAGTGATTCAGCATCCTGACTGTTCTGTTTTTATTATGATTATTATCATTAGGGCCCAAGCACAGAGGGACGATAACCCTGTTGCAACCACTGTTTGTTTCATTATTAATATATAAAAATGAAAGCACAGTAAATGTAAAGTAGTCTGACTGATATGCCCTGACTAACAGGAGTCATGTTGGGATTTATAATACTTGGACACACTTGAGCTCTATGTAAGGACAGGGGACCTCTGAACGTCTTCAGCAGAGAAATTTGGCACTGCGATGCTGGCAGCTGAACCTTTGCGTTCTCAGTGATGCAGTTTGTGTGCTGTGCATATCAGCCTTGTTCTGGTGCACCCTGTTAATGCCTAGTAAAATTTGGTTTGAGGGGAATGATGTAAACTAAGTACAAAAAATAAGAAAATTTGTGTTTGGTCTGGTCTTCTGCTTCTTGGCATTAAATCTTTGACCATTGGAAAGCCTGTTTGTTTCCCTTTTCAATGGTGCCGCATTCGAAAGGAACATGCATTTGCGGGATGAGCAGCAGAGCTGAATATGTGGGCTGCGTCCATGAAAGCTTTTGCCAAATCTTCTCTGTCACAAGCTGGAGCTTGCAGATGAAGTAGCCAACCAATGCAACAGTAGCAGGGTGAAACTCTTCATTCAGCTCCTCTAACCTCATCGTCTCTCCCTTGGCCTCCAGGGGAAAAAGAAAAAAAAAAAAAAAAACTTAATAAAGAAAAGAAACAAGTTAAGCAGATACTGCTTGTTTGAAACGACATCTTTCAGCATATCCCCCTTCTACCTTCTCCATTTCCACTGCAGGAACCAGAGTTGTGTCAGAGATGTTCTACCCCAAGAACATCCCTTGGAAGGAGGTATCACTTTGAGATTGCCTTGAACCTACAGGCAACGTTTGTGGCAGGGTTTTCTATGTCCCTGTTGTGTTTCTGTCTTTACTTTAAGTTGATTTGACTGAAAACTAACATACTAGACATAATTCAGGTTCTGTGTATGTTGGACATAATAAATGTTCTGAAATAATAAAAAAAAAAATAAGAGGACAAACACCTTGCTTGTAATGCAAAGGTAGGCAATTAGATTTATACCTCCATTATTACTTCCTATTCCTCCTAGCATGTCTAGAACTTTAATAAAAGAGGTGCTGATGTTGTCACTGTCACTTACTATCCAGCAAACAATCAGATGGATGAACCATCACGTTGTTAACAGTTCTGTCCTACAAGCTGTGTTTATAAGATTTGTTAGACAGAAATTATATCTAGAAAACCTAAACTCATTTGTGGCAGCTGATGCTAAATGTAGCTGTTAAGTGTTTTTGTCACTGTATGCATTACAAGCTGTCATCAGCTTTGGTGACCCTCACATGCGTGGGAGCGATTTTTTGAAGAGGCACTGGGATTAAGGGCTCTCCAGCGCTCTGCTCACCCTTCTCAGCAACACAGAAAATCTCTCTGTGGGCACACACCCTGAGCCTGATGGAATGAGGGAGGACAGGCAGAAATCCCCTAAAAGAAAGATCGAAAGACTCTTAGCTGCTTAGCTAAGTGTTAAAAGCTGTGATACTTACCCTTGGGGTATTAATGGGCACTGACCATGCAGAGTGGCAAAGATCTGGGGGTGTTTTGGTAAATTCCGATTTATAAAATGGCATAAAATGAAAGTAGAGTAATCACCCTTAAAATATTATAAAAATGTCTCCTAAGCCTTTTGGAAAGTCACTTTCACCTAAACTTTTCCATAGTGTTGTGCTCTTTGATCATGCAACACATACCTCAGCGCCATCTGTACGTTGTTGAAGATGGAGCCAACAATGTTGACTCTGAAATAAAACTGAAAATCTCTCGACTACACTCTAGTATCAACATTTAGTCTGACATTGAAAAGTCCTTTTCCTATCAGTCTTAAAGTTTCATGTTGGCTTCTCTTTGCATGACAGTCACGTGTGTTGACTTCATCCATGGCTGCACTTACTGCAGAGAATCACCATATCTGATAAATGTGTCAGTGAAGAGCCTTACTTGTAAACCATCAATCACTAATGCTGCTGAATCAGGAGAGTCTTGCTAGTGTGAGTATTCACTGCCACTGGCTTTGAGCACCCCGATAAACATTTTATAATGTATGATTGGTGTACAAATGTAAACCCCATGAAAGTGGCTCATATCAAATATTTTCATGCATGAGACAGTGAGACACTCCAGCGTCTTCCATGACAGTACAACAGGGTTACTCATCTGTAACAAATTCATGGAGCCTGACATCTACAATTATTAAAGTGAGCTGGATGGAAAAAAAAAACAAAAACAACAAAAAAGAAAAAAAAAGAAAAAAAAGATTATTATCCTGCAGCAATAATGACCAATCACACAGAAACTTTGCCGAAGTGAAAACTAGTGTACTCACCTCTGTTCAGAATGTTAAAACTGTCCCTCTCTAACTTATAGTACACTGACCCAAAAGGGCCACATTGAAAATAGATGTAGAATATTTGCATATAGATTATAGCCTGGAATATGTTACAGCTGTACTGCATAATGTAATCTTCTATCTAATGTTCGATTCAACTGAAAGATTATCTGATCTCTTGCCATGGCAGCTAATTTGCCCAACTTCCCAAATTTGTCAAATCAAAAACTCTCTGTGTCTCCGGCTCTCCTCTGATTTCACTATTAAGCAGTAATTGTGGTATTAGGGTCACACCGTCAATAAAAAGGCGTCATTCTGTCATGTAAGGACTTCATGAAGAACGTTACCATGGAAAAAGAAAAGATAATCAGCATACAGCCAGGACCTCATTGATTTGCCCATAAAGTGGAGTGCTCAGTGTAATAAATGAAGAAATATTACTCTGCAAACTGCAATATTGCCTAAGCGGCAGAAATTTTAGAGGCATGTTAAAACCGTTTAGGGTTTTTATTTTTGACTAAACTATGCTATTAAAAAAATCCTAGCAGTATACCTGGTCGGTAAATTGCAGATTACAAAGATGTATCCATCACCTCTCAAGCATCTGCCACCCAAGGATGAAAATAACAAGGAATCATTTGCTGCCTCATTCATCACCAAATCTCCTTGCTTTGTCTCCAGGTGTCATCATAGATGTTCATTGCAAGTATTACCTACAATTATAGCAAAAGGTCCAAAAGCAAAATACCTGGATGTGTGATGTTGTGAGGCTCCAGATTAATAATAAAAAGTAGAAAAATCAGGAAAACAGGATGATTGTGTTCTTCTACTCATGGTTCTTCTACTCAAGCACAATGGGCTCCAGTTAAAGAAGATACAGAGCTGCAGTCTGCTCATTTTGCAGTACTCCCTTTATCATTGAGGTATATTCATGCTCGCTTTGAATTTCATTGTATGCTTGCCTTCTCTTCTGAGTCTCGGCTCCCGTTTTGCACCAGGCTTTATTAGGTATTATCCCTCTGATGTTGTGACTCTTTTATCATCTGCAGTAAGCTTAAATAATAGAAAGGATGTCTATACTGTGATGCTCAGAGAGGTGGGGAGGTGGTGAGGGGGTGTGGAATGTATCACATTCTAATAAAGTAATTCACAGTGACTTTGGATTTTATCAAAACACACAGATATGCTGCCGCGGCTTGATTTCTGTCCTTCTAATCCATCAGGGGTGAAAGATCACAAGAAAGATTTGTTTTTCCTCATTCTCTTTAGTGATTCTCCTCTCAGTGACACGTGTGTTAAAATAGAACATCGGTTTACAAAGTAATGGTTTTTAAGCATTGAAGAGTCTTCACTTATGTCTACATAATTTAGCTTGAGAACAAATCATGTCCAACTATATTATCGTTTCATCATTCAGATGTGACGGTCAGGAGCTGTGCATGGGTCTGCATTGTTATTTACAGCCACAACAACGCTGATGCTTTTAAAACAATATGAATGCAGAGTCACTGTAACTACACTGCATACATTCATACCATTTATGAGATGATTTAAGCTGCCATGGAAAAGTTATTGATATATTTACTGTGCAATTGAGGGCTACAAGCAGTAGTAACTGTGTCAGGTAATCAGGCCACAGATAATTTATATAGTGAATTGCTGTAATGTAACCAGCCTCAGGCTTTCAATTAGCTTACATTTGTGCAATAGAGACAGGTCTTCAATTCAGTCTTCCATCAAGAAATTTTGTCTTGAAACTCTGTAACATGACAAATCATTTCAAGCCAGGAAACATGGTAATCTAGTTGTTTTATTTCTAAATCCATCAAAGAATCAAGCTACACAACTGCACATTTGAGACCACATGAGTTGAGTGGGGTCTGTTCAGGGATCAATTACCCACCATCCAACATCACTGGGGATCGTTTGAGGCCTTTCTATTGTTCCTCAGTAACATCTTCTCTATAACAGGGCGGAGGGCATTGGAGGATTTTTTTTTTTCACTAAATAGTAAATGAGCACATCATCTATGACACACATTTTCTTAGTTATCTTGAGATACTAGTACACCCAGCGATGTAGCAGTGGTGGAGGGTTGCCACAGTGCATCATTTAAATTTTGACACAACCCTCCCCACTCATCTGGACCTGGGACCTGCGTCAGAGGAACATTGGCTTGTGATACCTTGGTGCAGTGGGGACAATATAGGGGGTCCATGTCCTGTCCAAAATTTCAGCATGTGACAGGGCTGGGGACTCTGGGGACGCAACAGACTCTGCCTCAGCTGCCTCTTTCAGAAAAATGCAAACCATCTTTCATATTTCAAGCTGGAGTTAATGTCCTTTGAAGATCTGCACTGCAAGTGCACACAGAAATGAAAACCACGATGTCATATACAGTTTCTATGTAAAAGTAAACCCTTATAGTAAAGTCTTATAGAATTTCTATAATTTCGGCAAGCAGTAGTTCATAAATGGAGTTTAACACAGTACTAGCCCCTTTCCAAAATTAAGTTAGAGACGGGGATATTGAGTTGGAACCAGCTGCTTCCCATTGTCACTTCCAGTGCTTAACTGCCAATTCAGGCTGTTCTGGTCACCAATTTTTGATCTCACAGTTCTAAATGACCAAGCGAAGCTTGATGGGCCTAGAGATAGAAGGAAGGTAGAGTAGAAGTAGGGCTTTACGGCTTAATTTCAAGTCTCTTCATATTTTCCACGCTCATAACAGGTTTGCTCCACTTACAAGTGTTGTTAACATTTGTTGAGATGCAGCTGATTCAATTACAGATTAACTCCAGTTACCTTTTGCATCATCTATCAGCTCCCTTTGTGCTGCTTGTGACACATCACAAGAATAGGTTCATTAAAAAGATTTATTCAAAAGATTCAGACACACAGCTGAACTGTTTGAGATTCAGCTCGTTTCTCCTCTTTCACATACAGAGTCCTCATAAAAACCCTAACATATGTTTCCTTGTTAAATATTGGAGATGAGTGCCTGATTTAAAATATATTTTTTAAGTCTTTAACTGGTTCACAGTTTGGTCTTGGACTTGTTAAGCCTTATTCTGTCAGTTTAAGCTGGTTTATTAGTGTTCAAGACTCATTGCTCATGAGTCTTGAACACTGATTGCTGCCTTTTAATATGTTCAACTGTATCTTATTTTTGCAAATTTTTATCAAAGTGAATTGAATCAATTCACCAAAATTATTTGTTTGCTGAGAAATATTCAGTCTTGTGCAGATTCTTTTGGGATCATTTGTAAACACACCATGGATGTTGTGTTTCCTCCATAATCCAGCATTATAGGTGGGTCAGAGGGGCAGCATAGTGTGGCTATGAGAAATTTGGAGAAGTTGTCTCAAAGTATGTCTGCCTGTCACTGCCTCTACGATCTCTGTCAGCTAAACAGCCAATAGCAAGACAGCCAAAAGTAACAACAGAGAAGAAAAATGTGGAACTTAAGTATAGAAGAAAGACACTCCTCTTATTTTCAAACAACATAAATACCACTACAAAGAGCACCAACTTTCTCACTGGCCCATTGGCAGCAACCTGAGGTGGGCATGTGCAGATGATGTGATGACGCTGTGTTTAGAGCCTGAAATAAGTTCTTGCCTCCTGTCAATGCCAACATATAATGAATGGTCAGTTGCCCAGAATAAGATGCAGCAAATTACAACCCCAGCTCCAAAAACGTCAGGACGCTGTGTAATGAATTGGTATTACTAGATAATACGCAGAATAAAGTAGAGGTTTTAATTCTGAAGCAGAGAGAGAGAGGTGAGTGACAGGGTCAGCACAGTTTTGCTCTGGATCAGATTAGACCAACCTGTTGGGTTATAGCAAACATGATGGGGACGTTCCAGGAAAAGCGTGGTCCGAATAACGGTCCAGATAGGTGACGAGATCTTCACTGATTTAAAAGATTAGAGAAATCGGCAGGCATCCAGAGGGTCTGGCAGGGATCATACCATAAGATCTGGGGACAAAAACCTGTCAGACAAGGAGCAGGCAAAGCAGTGATTCAGAAGGCAGAAAAGGGTCAGGTTTGTTTAAGAGCCTTAAGAGCTTGGTTTGACTTGAAAAGGCTTGATCTCTTCAGCTGGAAGCTTCAGATAATCTGGCACTAGTGCTGTGGATGGGAGAGAGACTTACAGGACTGTCTCAGAAAATTAGAATATTGTGATAAAGTTCTTTATTTCCTGTAATGCAATTAAAAAACATGA
>JBAMYA010003786.1:0-18215 GCA_037176975.1 Arrhamphus sclerolepis | reverse complement strand
GATATATGATCCTTATACTTTTTTCTTTTTTCACTGTTGTACCATTTTTTGCATACATATCATATAAGATGACTTCCACATGAAATATACATAAATTGTTTTAATAAGGCAAAAAACAAAAGAAAACTTAAGACTTATTTTTCATCAGCGTTACACAGCAGAACTTCATTTTTGTGTTTATTCTCATTTGGTTTCTAATTTAATATGGTTTGAATGAAAAATATTTTTGAAATTTAAATTCAGATTAGTCACGTGAACTCTGACACCTGCTTGTCCACTTCAGGTACCCATCCTCTCAGTTTGGCAGCTTGACGGGCATGCAGTCTCTGATTAGCGCTCTGTTTGCACTGCTCCAGCAGCCTCTCTTCATGGCCATGGTGGGGCCTCTAGAGGGAGACCCACTATGGGTAAGATGATGCAAATCTCTGAACGAAGGCACATTTAAGTGCATTTTGCATCACTGCAGTCATTATTTTCCCCTGGTATGTAGGTGAATGTGGGCCTGCTGGTCCTCAGCATGCTGGGATTCTGCCTGCCCTGCTACCTGCTGTTCCACAGTCGCCACCTTCAGCGCCTCAGAGACGAGCGGGATGAGGATCCCAAGATCTACGTCAAGATGAACAACAGTAGCACAACTGAGGCCTGTGTGTAGAGTGGGAGGAAGAAGGTTTTTTTTTTTATTATTTCTTTTAAAGTGACAAGCTACACTAAAGAATTGAGGAGGATGGCAGAGCACACTTCCCTGTGCAACGTGATACATTAATTCACTCAAAGACTGCAGCATCTGCATCTCTTAGACTGACCAGTCTCATTTATTCACCACATAGAAAACACACACACACAGCCATTACATGGATAATTCCTCATGAGTTAACACTGTGATACCCAGTTCCACCCACACTGATACTTTGTAAAGAAGCTGACACACACACAAAAGCCACATGTGAACGTGTCCCTCAACTGCACTTTGAAACTGAGGAGGAACTGGTTACAGTGAGAAAAACAAAGCTATGATGGACTGTTCACATCTCCCCAAATAAGTCCTCTTCCTCACTCTTGCCATTTTGAATTCACTTGTCCCACTTACAGTTATGGTAAGGTGATTTAGCCTTTGACAGTCCTACTTACACAGCACAGGAGAAGGGGAAGATGACTTGCTGTAAAGAAAAAAAAGGAAAAATTGAAGACAAATGTAAGACTTTCGATGACAGCAGAGTTGCGTTGTGAGCATGTTGGACTGCAGTAACCACAGCAGTAACTGCTCTCAAGCTCTGCCTGAGGGGCTGCTCACCCAGCCAATTGTAAACTTCAGGCATGTTTTTCACTTGTTGCATTCTTGTGGAAAATGTGCATGTGCATGCACAAATATACATACATATGCTCTCAAGCATCATCCTTGACCCTGTTGTCTATGAGTATGATCCCAAAAACAGCAGCATCAGTAGCAGTGCAGTCGCATCGTGTCACGGCTTTGAGAACAGCGCATTCATAGGTCACTCAAGAAAACACTGCAGTGTGTGTTAAGTAATACAATGTGGTGAAAGAGCTGTTGGACTTCGGCAAACACTGAGTGGTGCCAATTACCGTACCGTTTGTTTTTTTTCAATTTACTTCCAGTATAATCCCAGATGTATATGGTGAAATCATGATCTGCTGATCTGATGGAGATAATGTGTCTAGAACAGGAGGACAGGACAAAAACATGTGGTGTGGTGTAGTGACACATGAAATTGGACGTTTTTTATTCATCTTAGCAATAATTGGTTCTGTGAGGCACTGATCACTGGAAACACTCACAAGTGTATGTTTTATAGACTGTATTCCTAAATTACTTAAGGTGCTAGTTGAATCACAGAAATATGTGGTTTGCATTTTGATTTAAGGTGCAACAGTGGCCGTGTTATTTCAAACCAGCAAATTTCCATCAAACTACTAAGTATTCTCTTTTTTTTCTTCACAAATTTGAATCCAAAGAATCAATTTAATTTCATGTTATGCTTATCATTTTTGTGGGGATTCTGCACTGTAAGACAATGTGGAATTAGGACAGAAGCTCGGGGAAACTTAAATACACTCTCTACAATAAGGAGGAAGATTTGATTGAATGATATCGATGCATGCATCCTGCTTTTGAGAAAAGAGCGAGTGTAAAGAGACTACACACATAAAATAAAGAGTCTTTGTCTTTGAAAGACCAGACCAGAACAGAAGCTTGAAGTGTGTAGATGATACAGGGAGATGATTATTCACTCTGCTGTCTTCAATACAGTGGGGCTCCTCCACTTGCAGAGATGGCCATTAGCCCTCAAAGAGACTCTCTAGGTAACGTGAAGAGTGGATTCAGACAGGGTATGGAGCACCCTGTCCATATCTCCCTGCATCTATTCACCCATCTGAATTTCACTGTCATCCGCCCATCTGTCCCCAAACTCATCTGGGAATGTTTACCTTTCTGAAAGCTGAGAGACAAGCCCCTGCTGCCCTCAATTGAGCCCAGTGAATGTCTTCAGTGAGAGATGAATGGCACACAATGCACTTTACACCTCTGAAATGCACCTCAGTCATTTATTTGAGAATAGCGCGCCCCTCTGTGTTACACACACAGTGCACGGTATCCTATTGGTAATGCAAAACCATTTAGACTCAGAGCTTAGGATGTAGATTTGCAATTCAGAACGTAGGAACCAAAAGATTATTTTATTTTTTATACTTAAAAATTAAAAACGGTTTCTTCACATGTTTTTATGTGGCCTTTTATGTGCACAGACAATGGAGCAGAGTCTTGTCTCTCAGTTGAAGAAGCTTCATATCATTTATGATGCAATCATTATTAACTATGTTCATATGTTTGTATAAAAGCAAAGGGAACTGTATCGAGTAAAATTGATGAATTAATTAAAATATGTTTTTTTGGATCACAAATATATGAAGAAATCTTTGGGGAAAAAGGTTCATGTGTACTAAACATTTTTAGCACAGATATTTTCATCTTGTCAGTTTGAATCTAAACTTCTTTTTTTTGTTAAAAAAAAGAAAAAGAAAAAAAGAAAGCACATTGTTTGAATAAAGATACCAATATTATGTAGTAAGTCTCATTCAACATCCTGAAGTCCAGGACTTAAACATTGAAATTCCTATGATAAATCTACAGGGAGTATCCAAAAAAAATCACAATACTTGCATTTATTCATCCAAACATTGCACAGAAATGAATAAATTAAGCTTTAATTGATGTACATAAATCTTTTCACAGCTGTCATTAATCGAGGAACCAATTTTACTCCATACAGTTGCTCACATTGTGTACTTTTGTGTCCTGCAACTATAATCAGTTTGTCTTGTTGATAACAGGCAGGTACAGATGCAACGCTGTGAACAGGGGTGAGGGTGGACTTTGGATTTTTCTTTCTTCTCTCTCTCACTTCAAATTTCCTTTTGAATTCATCCTCAACTAACTTTCTGTAGCAGTGTAGTCATGATATGATGTACATTGAGAACCGAGTCTGGGATTACTGAGTGATGAGTTAATACTCTGAAAACGGGAACTGAATCAGCACTTTCCTTCACTGGCGTACCTTAAATGACTCATACTTTCCTTCCCCTGGCCCCTACCTGATACCTACCAAGATAGGGATTCTAGTCTAGTTTCCTTTATTGACATATATATATATTGTTTCTGATAATGAATTTCTGCTGTCACTGTTGTATTGCAGGTTTTGTCTTTGTTATACATGACAGTAGGAAGGGAAGGGGAGATTTATGTTGCATTGTTTCATTCAACCCAGCATTTTTGTATTATTTTTTTTTTTACCTACCATGTTCCACTATAGGTTTGTTGTTTATTAAGCTTTTTAAAATGTTGATGTTTACAAGATTGTGCATTTCCATAGTCTTATATATTTGTGTTTCTTTTGTCTGTACTGCAGTTTAGCCATTGTCTTTTTAAGACATGCTGTTTGAACTGAAAGAAGAAAAAAAAACATGAAAAGAAAATAAACACATTTCTATAAATAAATTGTCTGTCTTATTTTAAGAGCAGAAACTTGCAGACCTGGAATTTTTGTAGGGGAGGAAAATACTTTTCCATAACAGCAGGTGTCAGACTGTCACTCTGATATTGTTGCTTGTGTATTTGAGTTTAAATAGAATAACAATGCATCTGTTTCATGTGACACCAGTCAGCTTTGTAGACAAACCAGTTTTACTCAATGGACAGTTTCCTGTGCCTAAGCTGCGTCCCCTAAGATAAACAGGTTAAACCAAAGAAGGTGGTTTCTCCCTATACTGGTTTGATCACATTGACATTTGTTACTTTAACATCAATTTGTTTGATGTCATGCAGTTTGTCTCCATCCATCCATTATCTATATCCGCTTTATCCTGTGAAGGGTCACGGGGGTCTGCTGGAGCCTATCCCAGCTCACATTGGGCGAAAGGCAGGGGTACACCCTGGACAGGTCGCCAGTCCATCGCAGGGCCACATGTAGACAACCATTCATTCTCTCACTCACACCTAGGGACAATTTATGAACACCAATTAACCTATCAAGCATGTGTTTGGACTGTAAGGAAGCCGGAGTACCCAGTGAGAACCCACGCAAGCAGAACATGCAAACTCCACACAGAAAGGCCCCTGTGGAGGCTCGAACCAGGAACCTTCTTGCTGTGAAGCAACGTGCTAACCACCAAGCCACCGTGCTGCGGTTTGTCTGAAAATATATATATTTTTTTTAGAAAAGTTTAGTTTGGTTAAACTTTAACTCATATGTCACTCTTTTCTTTTTGCAAAATATGCTTATAGCTTTTTTTCAATTATTATTTTGGTACAAGATAAAGTCAGCAGAAAGTAGAAGAGAGAAGCAGAGAATTGTTCTGTCAGATGAAGTGTCGAGAGCAAATGAAAGCCCAAACCAAAATGATGGACACATTCACTCTTGTGGTCTCAAGAAGTTTTCACACTTTGTTGAAGCCTCAAAGTGAGCTCAGGATGTTAGGAAGTCAAACAGCATATATTCCATAATTGTCCTGACCACCCTGAGATTGAGATTGAAAGATCTATTTAAGTGATATATATTTTTCCAAACTCAGAATTTCAAAGCATTATTCAATTTCATACAATGCCTATGACCAAAGGTTGTCAGATCACAGTTTAGTTCAACTTTTAGAATATTCTGCATTTAATGAAAAGTTGATTATATAATCATAATACTACTTTTGTAACCATGGGTAGGATCAGAGACAATGTATGAATCTGCCCACATTTATTTTACACTTAGATGTAAAATGGTGAAAAGCCAATACAGGTAGAGATAGGTGAGCTCTAAAATATTTTCATGTCACAGCATTTTTAACAATGTAATTTTTTTTTCACTTTCCAATGTTTCTTAAAACATACTACCAAAAATAAAATTTATAAATATAATATTTTATATAAATATAATAAAGAGCTATCTTCCCTTCAGTAAACCTGAGTGGTCAGCAGGACCAGAAAAGATTGATTTAAATACAGCCTGTTGAGCACCTACTGTTATGCTCAGAGAGGGGAGGACCCAAACACAGAATAGAAAAGGTGAGTTGAATGTTGGAGTTTATTTGGATTTTCTGGATTTACAGTTCTGAACCACAGGATGCAGGCAGTGCTGGTGATGCAGGCAGGTCCACATGGTAACACAGACAATCCAGTGGCCAGTGCTTGGACGTCCAAGTCTTCATAGCGAGTGATGGTGATGATGGAATAAGCCTCAGGTGTGCCGGAGGTGAAGATCCAAGGCTCCGCCCAGACCCAGTGGAAAAGAAAATCAGGAAGGCTGTTGGCAGGCCATGACACCTACAGTTTCTGACTGTAGTTTCTGATTTCAAACATTTGTATTGAGCAGTTTCCTTGAAAGAAGTTACATTTGTGCTTCGTTCTAAGGGTGGTCACAAGAAAGTCTGTGTATCTTTTGGTCATTTGACTTTCTTTTCATACATGGGAATTAACAAACAATACGTGGTGAGATATTTATTTCAGATTACACAAACTGGAATTGAAATAGAAAGCTTTAGCTTCCTTTCATGGCTGAAGACGATGCTGACGCTTTCTATTCATCAGAGGGCTAAAGGGCCATTCCACCACATTTTAGAGTATAATAGTAAGGTTGCCTTATACCAGGTCCTGTGTAAAGTATCTCTTAGTACAAAATATATTAAACACAGTTTCTGGTTTGTGAAACATTTTTGTATTTGTGAAAATGCGTTTTTGACAGACCACCTAATACCTATCTCAATAATAATAGAAAAAGAAATTTTATTAAGTTCAAATTCAAAAATCCTTTATTAATCCCTGAAGGGAAATGCAGTTTTTGTAGTAGCTGTTATGATTTAATTCTCTTCAGAGATTCATTATAGATGGTTATTGCTGTGGGCAGGAAGGATCTCTCGTAGCAGCGTTGTAGCGGATCTGAAGAAGTCTGAATGAAGACACTCTGTTCATGGTTATCCATGACGTTTTCATTTTGTTAAGTATCCTTTGCACAATCAGCTCCAGAACAGTCCCCAGATCAGAGCCAACCTTCTTTATCAGTTTGTTCAGTTTCTTTAAGTCTCTGGCTCTGATGCTGCTTCTCCAACAGATGCCCGCAGATAAGATTTAACTCTCCACAACAGACTAATAGAAGATATGTAACATCTTGCTTCAAACGCTAACGGCCCTAAGCTGTCCCTAAAGACAGGATGTCTTCTACAACAGTGGAACCTTCTCCTGGATCTGACTGAAGTTGAAAAGGTGCTGTAGAATCTCACAAAGATGGGGCATCATGTACAAAGATTTAACACACAACGCTGGAAATCTGCTTACTCACAAAAAACATTCAGATGTATTGTGCACATCATCTGAGTACATCACAATTAATGTGAAACTGAGAGCACATACAGGAACACAACACTCTGACGTGTCTCCTCTCTCAAGCAGACCAAACTGAATATGATAATGACTATAAACAGTCATGGAAAAACCGCTCAGCCAAACAGAGAGAATGCATTTTCACTGCATGTGAACATGAGACACTCCTGTCTGAAGTTGAGGTGAGTTTAGTTGGTACTTTGTTGCCTGGCATAAATAGTTGGAAACCGCACTGTAAATGGCCTAAGAATCTGCTGAGACATGAAGGTGGAGGTAAAGTGGAGAGAACGACAACTGCCCAAGTGCGCCAATGGGCATCATTATATCTGCGCTCTCAGGCAGTCAGTGGAGGATGGACAACAAATAACCACTGTCAACTGATGGGCTATTTAATAGTTATACACCTTATTTACCTATAGGCTTTAATAAGGTTATAGGCCTAGTTAACCTTTAGAAATGTGATAATTGCTATTTGATTGTTAACCAAGATTATGTCAAATCTATGCAATCACTCCCAGTTTAATGAAATTTGATGGGAATTTAAGGATCGTCAACAAAGATATGTCTTCAAGATGGTCTTGGTCTTGTAGGCTGTATGAGGCTACACACACAATCAAATGCAAGGCCTTTTGGCCTTTGCCATTTCTATCTCCAAATGTGTTTCAGAACACCCCCCCCCCCCCGACATGATCCATTTGCAACACAAAATCTTCACCAGGCAGTGTGATGAACCTCCTGCCAGCTGCTGTGTGGATAAGAGGACTCTTCAGTGAAGAGATTGAGCTTTCAAACTGTCGGTTAAATAAGTTCAAGTCAAGTTAAATTAATAATCAACTTGGAACCAACTGCCAAAGGCGATTGCTCAGTACGCCCATTAATCACTAGCCAAAACTGCCTCTTATGTCTGAATTTTTGTAGTGTATCCCCTTTTAGTAAACACAAGCGCATTATATGAACCATTCCTATTTAAAAAATATATCTATTAAATAATATACATTGTCTATTATCTATCTAAAATTGTCGTGTATGAATCCTGTTTAAGAAGCTTACAATGATGTAGTAGAAATGATGGTGAGGTGAACATCAGTTTAGTTCAGTGAGCAGATCAGGGTCTGCCATAGTGGTGATTAGAGTCAGTAATCAGGCAGATAAACACCTTTTTTTTAAACCAAAGTTTCTCCACTGCACTGGGGGATTAAGAAAGGTTTATCTTATCTTGTGAAACTGCACAATTTAATTAGAATAGATCATTACTATCAAACTGGGTAAATAAGTCCAGTGAAAATAGGTTGTCTGGTGACTGATCTTTTCTAGTCTCATATTATATGTTAGGCTACTGGTGATGCTACTGGGAAATATTATACAAGGAGTTTAACCCTTTCACATCTTGTCATTTTCAGGCCAAAATTAAATGAGCATTTGAAAACAGAAATATTAAGTTATTTTAGTAAAAAAGGCAGGAGTGATCAGGAGAAGAAGCAAGCAAAAGAGAGGGATAGAAATGAAGAAGAAACAGTGGAGGAGAAATCAGACGTGTGGAGGGTCACTGAGAGAGGAACACAGCAGCAAAAAAAGAAAAGAAAACTAAAGTGAAGAAGAAGATGAACAAGAAGACAGTGGTGTGAGGAATGGAGACAAGAGGGTATCAGATTCAGAAAAAGGGACATATGCTGAAGAGGCAGGCTGAGGAGGAAGAAGATGGCAGAGAGTCAGAGGATCAACCCTCAGTTTCAGCTGAACCAAGTGGTATGTTTTTCTGATCCATTTAAAATTCCAGTGTAGTAACATAAGATGATACTCAATAAAATAACGTGGTTTAAGAAGAATCCTCTCTTGTAAAGTTTGATGTGTTAAGCTTTACAGTACTTCATATTTTATCACTAATTGCAATTAACCAAATCCTGTGGTAGAGAAGCAGTGTAGGGCTGCATTTGGTAGCCCTACACCAAATGCACAACCCCCCCCATGTAAAAATATTTTAGTTCTGCCACTGCCTCAGTGCAGTTTCACTTCTCCTGGCCATTGTCTGTTCTCTGAGAGTTTATTGTCTATTGTACATGTGAGAACTCAGTATCACTAAAAATGGGGGAAAAAGCACGACTTTTTATTTGTTCCTGTTGATGTTTATTTTTTGTTATTCAGATAGAAGAAAAGAGTAAAACGATTTTTGAAATTTTACTTATGGCCCATTGACCAAAAAAAGAAGCTTGACTTTGTATTTTGAAAGGAATATCATTAAGCATTTGTTGTTTGTATTTTAATTTCTGTTTCAAAACAAAGTCGAAAGACCAAAATTTACACAAACCGATAAATACGATAAATAAGTATGGCCATTTTGTTCTGAACATCATGTGGTTTTGTTTTGTGAACATGTTATCTAGAGATTGGAAAAAGAAGAAGAAAAAAAACCCTCCTGTACAGTAGATTTCCCTAGTTGCACTTGAACGTGACATGGCGTTACCTGAAACCAGGTGGGCGTCTCCTCCTCTTTACACACCGCGCCCAGTTTTACGCACGCTGCATCATCCAGGAAGAGACCCTGGAGTGAAAAGCGCCGTCAGTTCGGTGAGTGAGAGACTCCAGTCAGTCTTTTCAGTGACTGTCACTTATTTGCTGTTGTTCGGACGGAGGGACAGTCAACATGCTGGTCAAAGAATTGTGAGTATCCTTAACGTCAAGAAACCGAACTGACTCCGTTCTGTGCTGTTTCAGAGTTTGTTTGTACTTTCTTGTGAAACAGTGCGGGGAAGGCGTTTTGAAATAAGAGAGGTTTTCGACGTCAGCGAGACTTAACACAAGCCGCGACAATGTCAACACTTGTTATTCATTTAGCCACTTCAGTCCAGCCCGTCGGTTCTGAAGGAGCGCGAGGCTTCAGGTGTTGCGCGGCGATTTTTCTTTTCCTATTTTTTTTTCAAGGTATCAACTTACTAAACAGTCAATATGAGAAAATCTGGGATTAATGAGACGGATTTTAAATAGGAGTTGTTTGATTAACTTTGAAAGTGGTGGGACTTGTGAACTCCAATTGCGTCACTGAAAGGTGTGCTCCTTAAAGGGTCTCGATGAGGGGCTTGAGAGAAACGATGGCTTCTTGTTTCTGTGTACCAGTAGCCAGAAGTCAGGCATATGTCATATGCACATCATTGCTGGGGCGACATACAGTGCTGCCTGTCATCTGACCACGGTACAAAGTACATTAACAGGCTGAGCCATGTTAAATCATTATGCTGACGGAGGTCAACATACTAGTGGCCGAATACAGTATGGAGGAGCCTTTAAGATGGGCTTTACATTTTCATTCATCACACATCTGTCAAGTCTCTGCTTGTGTAAGGCTCCTCTTCCATTCTGATATGTCCTAATGAAATATTCAAGCCCTGCTAGGCTGGCTACAGTTGATTAGTTGTCTTTTGTATGGTAGCACAAAAAAACAGAAAACTCAACATATAAAGTTAATTTTAAAAGCTCCAGGGAATGTGTTCTCTCCTGCGGCAGTCTTGAGTGCAGCTTTATAATCTCCCCTTCCTGTTCTCTCTGTTCCTGTTATAGTGGGATATAGGCAGAAGACTACTGATTTTACTACTTCCTATTATGCATATTATGTATGCCTGTAAATCATTTATTGTGACTGTTTTATCATTAGGTTGTGAACATGAAGGAACATCATACATTTACAGTAAAGATGAGGTTACTTGTGTGTTCAGATAAAATCCAAAGCCTCTGAATACAACTGCAGGTGATCCCTCAGCTCTGATTGGATGGATGAGCTCTGAGCCTGTCGGAAGTCTGAAAAGTGACAGACTGTTTTATTTTGTAAGATGCATGCCCCTTTAGGAGACAGACAGAGGATTAATAAACACGTTGCATCCTAGGACTAGGAATATCATGTAGTATCTATAGTTACTGCATGACTTCAGAGAGTTAGTTGAACTCTTTTAAATTTCATTTGTTAAAAATGTTGCTGGATTAAAAGTTACTTTATTAGTCCTGAAAGGTAAACTATGTCTTTGCTGTACAGATTGCAGAGAATAAATCAATGAATCAAGAATTTCTGGATCAATACGTATAAAATATGAATCAATTAATCTGTTTAGAAAGTAGGAAGAGGAGCAGAGGGAAAGGCATAGTTGAAATATCAATAGCTTCCCATGAATCCCGTGAATTGGGGTGTTGTGTTTTGTAGCTTGACAACAACTGAGCTGATGATGTTACATACAGTGCCCGCAGATGAGAAGGGTTATGTCTCCTGGTAGATGGCCAGGAGACGTAACCTGACTACTGATTATTTAGGAGAAAAAGACAAACAAACAAACAAACAAACAAAAAAAGACGCTCACAGCAAGAGTTACGTACTGTATGAACAGATACAAAGAGACGATCAGCCTTAACATTACAACTACTGACAGGTAACATGAGTGAACACTTCGCTCATCTTGTTTCAGTGTGATGCTCTTCTAGGAAAACCTGCATCCTGGCATTCAGTTGAATGTTATCATGGCACTTGCCACTTGTATAAGCATTTTTCTGACAGTCACACCTTCCTACATGGCAACATCATTGCCCAGTAGCTGCCTCCCTCAGCAGGTCAGCTGTTGGCTCCTCAACAATTGATTTTAATTTTTTTTTTTTTTTTGGAAATAAAACAACGAAGCGTCTGAGATGGGTTAGATTTGGTCTTCAAACTCCACAGATACCAAGCTGATGGCATCTGTGGGAAACAATCCCAATCCAGAGACCCCACCTCTCAAGCCACATATCCCAAAGTATCTAATGTTATTATCCCAGTACCAGACCCTCCAGGATTCACTCACATGAACTTTGTCTAGACCCTGATTAGTCAGAGCTCTTTTGTGAGCACAAGAAGTGCTTGTTTAATATCATGCAGTTAGTCAACATGTTATGGCTGATTGGTGTATGACCTCAGCAGCTCCAGCAGTTGCCACTTGGACGGCGTCATGTGTGGGATAATGTGTTGAGACGGTTGATTTTCTTTTTTTTTTTTCTTTTTTTGTTTAAACCTAAAAAACAATATGAAGATAACTTACCCTGATCCAGATGTGGTTGCTCAGCAGCACAGTTTTGATGATTATTATTATGCATTCCTTATTGTAATGTTTGTTTTCCAGTTTATGCAGTTAATGTTTTTCACGTCTCTCTGTCTCTCCCATGCAGCCGGATCGTCCTGCCCATCTCAGTAGAAGAGGTACAGACTTATCTATTTACTTTAATTTTTATCAGAACAATTTCTGTCACCTTATCAACAAGTTGTTTGCTTCCTCTGACTGAGTCACACCGTTAAAGTCCACAATATGTCCACAAAGACAACTAAAAGTGCTTTACAAATGCATTACGAAGAAAAGATCAGATATACTAAAATAATTAAATTAATTAAATGGTATAAGATAGCAGATTAGACATTAATAAACACAAAATGTATAAAAAGAAAAGGATGCAAATGTGTTTTAATAAAAGTATCTAAAAATTGAAAAAGTCTGTGGATGCCACTTGGCACGGTTTGTGTAGAGACAGCTGGTGGGTTGTAGTCATCCACTCAGGACTAACCTTGAAGCTGAAAAGCGTACATTCATCTGCATCTTCATTTCATATTCTGAATCTATTTGGACATTTGTCTTTCACCTGCTTTCACAGCAGCAGGTCTCAACTTCAGCCTCTCCAGAACCCTCCCTCAGTCTCTTCACCGCTGTTGTACATGGAGCCCTTCTTCTGTTACTACCGACCCATGACATGTTTTAAACCAAGTGTGACATACAACACTGAGCTCTTTGTTTTTTTTTTTCATTGCTCAACACTGAGCAGGAACAAGTATTTCACTAAATCATTTAATCACAGTTTGCAGCACGACCAGCTTTTCTTCTGATCCCTCTCTGTGAGAGGATGGATGTGGAATGCTCAGTTCAGCTGGTAGTTGAGCAATGGCGTAGGGCGTTTTCATCATCTTGAGCTGGATCAAGTGTGAATGAAGTAGAGCTGACCTGTGTATCTGAATAATTTTACTGCTCTGCCAGCTATGACAGAGCAGTAACCCAAATGCTCTGTCATAGCTGAGGAGTACGTCACTGTTGCCCTTCTATAAAGATTGAGGACTGATTTTATATATTTAAAAAAAAAAAGATAAAACGCACAAAGAAAGTACTCTTGGCCAGCAAATCCTGATTGTCCTGCTTCGAGATCTAAAAACCTATTCTTCCCATAATGCATCTTGATGGAATCTTTGATTAGACCCAACTAATATGAGGTGGATATTATAGTAGCTCTTATTTATTTAAATGTATTTATGAAAATTATTGCAATACTTCAATGGGTTAACCCAATTCAGCTGTTTGTTTTCCAATGAGTGATTTTACTTCAGATATAAAACACTGTATGTGGGTTTTCTTCAGCACTAAATGAAAAAGGGAGGTGGTGGTTTGAGTGGTTTCTGAGTTAAGCCATCTTGACGGTTATTTGGGTGACTGAATGCAGCATAGAAATTTAATCCAGTGATTTTTTTTGTTCTCAAATGTTCATTCATCATTGTGCACACCTTGTTTTTGTCAATGTCATGTAATCCAGCAGGTTTTTTCTTTCTGATAACTCAAGTACACCGAGTAGTCTGCATGAACATGTTGCTGTTGTTGTTCCATACTGATTGTGGGTTTCAGCTGAATGTCCTGTTCCTCTTTGCCTGTATATGTTTGACTGTCCATAATGATAAGACACACTGGTTGCACAGGGAAAGTCACATTCCTGACTTCCAACTCACAGAGGCAGAGCTTATCCGCCCCTGCCACCAAAATAGGTCACCAGCCTGTGATGAGAAGAGGGCTTGGCTATTTTTTCTTTTTTTCTTTTTCTCTGGTCCTCATCAACTATAACCCAGATGTATACTTGCAGTTTCAACAGTTGCCTCAAGAAACAAATACATGTCACTGTTGCATTTAAAACCATTGGGATGATGATGATATATATATTTTTATATATTTCCTTTTTAAGGTCTGTGCCAAGTAAGAGCATGTTGAACTGGCAACACCCATGGAATGCGTCAGTCTTTCTAGTGCTGCAAGGATTTTGCCTGATTCAGTCAGGGCTCAGGAGGGAGGAAGGAAAAGGGGAAGAAATGAGGAACAAAGTCACAGAAAAGCTTACTCTGCTGAAGTTTTAGTCTGAAAGAGGTTCATTAATGGTCATTTGTAGGGCTCAGAAACACTAAATTTGACCCTTATTTTTGAAGTCACTGTTCACTTTAAAATGTTTCTCCGTGTGGTAGATGAGAGTAATTGAGTATAAGTACACTTAGTGCAAAGAAAGCAAAATTAAGCTTGATAGGCAGATTATAGATTGTGTATATATACATAAAAATAGTTAGGTTTAAAAAGGTGCACTTGTGAATTTTTAAAAAGAAAAGGTGAAAATAGTTTTAACAGATTACCAAGTACTGTAACTAGTGTTCATGGTCAACTTTAGTTAATTAGAAAAAATACTTGCTGATGTGAAAGTAAAATAAAAATGCTTAAATGTACAAGCACCGACACATTTATTTATTTTTTTAATAAAACAAACAAACAAAAAAGATCAGACCTTTTGAGAAAACATGCCTCATTCTCCCTTTATCCCTCCAGTATCAAGTGGGCCAGCTGTATGCAGTAGCAGAAGCTAGTAAGAGTGAAACGGGTGGAGGAGATGGCGTGGAGGTGCTCGTCAATGAACCATATGAGAAGGATGGAGAGAAAGGACAGTACACCCACAAGGTCTACCACTTACAGAGGTAAGTGGCTGACAGAGTTTTCTTCTTCTGGCTTCTTGGAACATTGTTTCATAATCAGAATTGCTTCACTCTCTTGTGTACCTGCTCTCTCTCTTATAGTAATTTCTAATAACGTCAAGAAACTGTCAAAACCACATAGTTACTAAAATGCAGCTGCCAAAAAGCTGCTCTTATTGGTCAACAGCTGAAATTGAAATCTTTGCCAGAGCTAAAACTTTGACATTTAACATGAGAGAAAAGAAACTGAAGAGAAATGTTGCTTTGTGAGATCTGTGAAAGTCCGTTATTAAATGACCGAGCTGATGCTTCTTCCTGTCTGTTCAGCAAAGTACCAAATTTCGTCCGCATCATCGCTCCAAAAGGTTCTCTGGAGGTGCACGAGAAGGCCTGGAATGCATATCCTTATTGTCGAACCAGTACGTGCTTATACTTCTGCAGCACTGTGGGCTGATTACACTTGTTGATTTTCACAAAGTAACTAATGATGCCATGAAATCTGTAGATTATCTAAAGGTCTGTTTATCCTTCTCTTTCTAATGCATCGTGTTTCTGGTCCAACTGTTCCTCTCATCCAGTCCTTACAGTAAGTGTGCTTTCATTTCCAATGTCCACATGAGATTTGTACATGTTTGAGACACAACCTTTTATGCTTAGTCTGTTTTTTTTAATGCAGGTTCCTGTGTGGTAGAATTAAGTCATTAAATGTCAATGATATGAATACAGTGAAAGATAATAGTTTCTGTATTAAATGAAATGCAACACTATATTTCAATAATAAGAGAGTATAAGTGTTGGACATGCGTGGACATTGGTGCCACCTAAAGTCACCATGTCAGTTCACATAGTGCCATGAAGGTATCAGTGCCCAATTATGTAGTAAAATGGGCTAAGTAAGACATAATGAGAAAGATGTATGATTACCCTGGATTTAGGGTACTTCCCGAAAAGAAAAGAGAAAAGTAATTCAAAATCTCTTTCCTTTATTTGTATTCGATGTATACTTCTTGGAAAATGTTAAATTCACAAACGCATTATGAAGGAATGGAGAGGTTCATGTTTTTTTTTAACAGGGGCTACCTCAGAATATGACATGTGTGGGGCCTGAACTCGAACACCTCGGGGGCTTTGCAGACCTGCGTCTTTCTCTACTATTGTTTCCTCCAGTTAAAGTGAACAGGGTCACTACCTGTGATGACATCAGTGATAATTCCCTTGCACAAATTGACTGAAACATAGCCTAGCATTTCCCCTAGAGGATACCATTTTCACAGTGCTATTTTTACCACAAGTCAATTTACTATGCAGTTAATTCATACTGAATAAGTGAACATGGAACAACAGTATGATTGTGTACCGTTCATGCAAGTCTCTTATCATTACAGAACACCTACATGAAGGATGCGTTCATGATTAAGATCGAGACATGGCACAAGCCTGATATGGGAGAGCAGGAGAATGTAAGTCCTGATGTTATGCTAATAGTACTGACCATATTACTGTAGCAAATAGATTACAGTAACTGATAAAACTGGAGAACTGGATGTGCTTGTGGGAAATCAGTTTTCTGTTAGGAGAATTCAGTTGCAGATATTTTCCTGTTTAAGCTGCTGCTGTTTTCAGAGATTGAATTTAATTGAATGTTGTTAGGTCTTTAAAAAAGGTTAAATTATGAATAAAATACCAGTTAAGCCATGGTAATGGACAAGCTGACAGATGAGGTTAGACAGGAATCTCCATTGTGATCTGCAGTGGGAGCAAGGGAAGGGAAGTGCAGAGGTGGAGTTACGAACTAGAAAAGAGAGGAATGAAGGTTTATTGTGAGACAGAATATATGTGTGCGGAAGAGAGAGGGACCCAAGTGAGAGACCTCTTAGAAGTTGGAGGATTTTTTGATAGGGTGATGGTCCAGGCAACACAGAGTATGGAAAAAGGTTAAGAAGCGTGTGCTACTTGCTTGGAAAGGGTAGAAAAAGTGTCATGTGTGATGTATGGTCAGATCATCAGCAAGGATGAAATGACAGTGCTAAAAGCTGGTGGTGAGACTGTGGCACTGAGGAAAAGACAGGAAGTTGGTTTAGAGGATAGCAGAGGTAAAACATGAGGTTTTTTTTGTGACGGGATGGATAGGATCAGGAATGAGGGACAGTACAAGTTGGATGTTCTTGAGAGAACGTCAGAGAGGCCAAACTTAGGTGGTTTTAACATGTATGGAGGAAGGATGGTAAATATATCGGTAGAAGGGTGATGAGGTTGGAACTGCCAGACAGGAGGCCTAAAGGAAGACCAAAAAGGGATGCAGCAAAAGAGGACATGAAGTTGCTTGGTGTGAGACAAGAGGATGCAGTCCTGCATGTCTTCCATGTCTCCCTGCCACAACACACCTCATTTAAATGAATGAATCACCATCAGCTTGTCATCCAGGTCTGCACAAGTCTGTTAACGACATGTTCATTTGTATCAGGTGTGTTGTCGTAGGGAAACATGCAAGACATGCAGGACTACGGCCCTCGAGACCTGGAGTTGGGGACCACTGCCCTATAGTATTTGTACCTCGTTTTTCCTTATCTTAAGGTCCACATAAGTACAACGTGGACAAGCCATCCCATTTTACCACATCAGCACAGTAAGTAAAGAAGCAAGGTGTTTTATGGATATCTTATTAGCAGACTGAATTAAAAAAAACAGAAAAAAAAAAACAGCCCTTCTAAAGCTGATTAAAGCTTAATATCTTTTTCACTGCAATTAAGAGCTAACAAGAGTAAATAGGATTACAAAGCATATATAGCAGACCTACTACTGACTGCTGACGATTTGGCCTCTGAGTTTTAGAAGACTAAAACATTGTGGGAGGAGGTTCAAGTGTAATAGGATCAAAAAAGCTTGTGTATTAGTGACACCAAGTAGCTTATGAGATATGTCATCTGTCCAATCTGCTTCAAAGTCACATATGATTCGCGTTATCTGCTCATGTCAACGCTGCGCTCAACGCTGAACGAGCGTTACAAGGATGTAAGGTGTTGCCTGTCTGTCATGCTATAGTTTGCTCATTTTTGTTTTATGGTGTGCAGCTTATCTTCAGTCAGAGATTTTAAAAAGACTGGTTTGCTTTCCTACATGCATAAGACGATTAACAGTTGTGACTTACTCCTCCACAAAATGATGCACTGCTCACCAAATGCTGTTGAATTTGCTAAGATTTACCGAAACACTGATGCATTCATTTCATGTAGATAATGCCACAAAAACATTTCAGCTTCCTTAAGTTTTCTAAATTTTGATGTTTCCATTATGTTCTAAGATGATTCAGACCACCAGTCTACAACAAAATCTAATAATAATAATAATAATATCCAATAATAAACTGAATAGATGTTGGATGATTTCTTTTATTTCCTGTGATCTTAATGTTCTTTGTTGTTTCATTTATTTTATTGTGTTTTTATCTTGTAAAGTGTCCTTGAGTGACCTGAAAGGCACTACAAATAAAATGTATCATTATTATTATTATTATTATTATTATTATTATTATTATTATTATTATTATTATTGTTGTTGTTGTTGTTGTTG
>JBAMYA010003775.1:0-18216 GCA_037176975.1 Arrhamphus sclerolepis | reverse complement strand
AAGTGCGTAGACGCCTACCAGCTCTGCAGGAACAGTGCTGCTCCTTTATTTTATGGTCCTCTGTCTCCATCACCAGGTGATGCGGTGGTTCTCTCTCTCTGTGATCTGCAGCTTTAGCTTCTATTTTTATCCGTATTTTAATCATTATTTTGTCGCCGAGTGAACGAGACATCTTCCTTCAAATGCGAACTGGAAGCCCTTCTGTCTGCTCCTAAATGAAATATTCCCGTCATTCCTCCAAAAATCGGTCAGTATTTCTCCTGGGGGCGCAGTGAGATCACCACGCAAGTCTGGATGTCTTGTTGGACCTAGCAACAGTAACCAAGGGGTCAAGCAAATCATGCAAAAGGGGCAGAGCTTCACAACTCTAAAGTTTTTATTTTAAAAACTCTAAAAAATTATAGTACAAATTTGCAGGAGAAGATCAGATTTTATGACTTAAAAATGTTCAAACTTGTGAGAGAAATTTTCTATTTTTTTTTTAAATTGTGAATTTATAACATCAGAAAATTGAGAAATAAAACTGAAATAGTGATGTTATAAACTGACAGTTTCGCAAATATTCCTGAAAGATTTTTACTTTTTAAGCTTGCATATTTGAAAATAAACTAATTTACAAAATTAAATTATTAGCCAGAAAAACATATACGCTCGTAAATTAGTGAGAAAACTCAAAAATTCTGACTTCATGAAGTAATTTAAATATAAACTCAAAAGTTCAGAAGAAAATAAATAAAATAGCTAAAATTAGCAAGAAAAGAATCAGAAAAATGAGAGAAAATTTACAATTGTGATTCTATAAAAATTTAAACTCATCAAGATCTAAATTTCAGAGAAGAAAAAAAACAAAAGGTTTCAACGTTACACTTGGAAATTTAAAATCAAAACTTCAACAACTGTAACTGTATTTTTGCAATTTTGCACCAAAAAAAACCCCTGTTGAGGCTGAACTTGGAGCTTTACTGCCCCCTGGTGGCTGCAGGGGCTCTGCGTATCTCTGGGTAACGTGTAGAAATGAAAGTGGACCTTGACTGTCATGTTTTTTGTTTTTTTACATCAAAGGTTCACCTGTAATTCAGGCAGATGTGCACATGCTCAGTCGCAGCTGTAGTTGGGCCGCGTTTGGTGCCCCCTGCTGGGTGTAACAGGAAACTTGCTGGATGGGACGTCTGACGCACTGGTCTCACCTCCACAAACTAACAGCTGGTTTTTAACCTCTGACCCCGTCAGGTGTTGGTCATCACCTCCCCAGCAGGAGGAGCTGGTGAATCTGACCTCTGACCTCTGTTTCACTGAATAGTTCCACATTTTTATAAATCTGCTCTTTTACTCTCCGACACACCGACAATAAAATAAAATAAAAACTGATCAGCTTTCAGTAAGTTATTGGAAAAAAAAAAACATTTCCAAATTTGCAATTTATACCACTGATGTCAAAATGTTGCCAAATGTTTGTATTTTCTGACAAAAATTTGCCATTTTATTTTAAAAAGTCACATTTTGTGACATTTGTCACAAATAGTCTTGATCTTTCAAAATTTTACATTTTCTGTTTTGTTTTTTTT
Organism: Arrhamphus sclerolepis; assembly: GCA_037176975.1. NCBI lineage: Eukaryota > Metazoa > Chordata > Actinopteri > Beloniformes > Hemiramphidae > Arrhamphus > Arrhamphus sclerolepis. Next base: position 16,651 of record JBAMYA010003775.1, on the reverse strand, counting down.
TATCAGTAATTTCACGAAAGCACAACAGTTGGGACTTTAGGTCAAAAGACTAAATTTTTGGGATATTTCAAATTTTATGAGAAAAATTAACTTTTTTCCCAAAAAGACAACAAGACAATCTTATAAATTATTATTTCTACAAAACAATGATTTTTTTGTTCCAAAAATTAAAATGATAGAAAAATGTGTGATTTTTAATTCAGAAACCTCAATTTTTCGATAAAAGTAAATTTTTAGTTGAGAAACTAAAAGGAATGAAATAGAGTTTGACACCTTTGACATAAAACTTGCAGTTTATTGTTTTTATATAAAAATTCACAGATGTATTTTAGTTTTTTTCGGGGGGGGGGGTTCACGAATTTCCCAACTTTGTCATAAAAACTCACATTTGACAAAAACAGCACTTTTTGATGTCGAATCGTGACTTTTTGCTGTGGCAGCTTTGAATGTGGACCAAATTCTCTACCCATAATTCAGTTTGGCGATGGTCTGAGGAAGGACGGTCGTGTTTCCTGGTGTTTCTCTCCAAAACGCCGTAGAGCTTTAATCAGCACATCTCCTGAAAATGTTGGACTATTCCTTTCGCCCCAACGTTCTCCCAACTCTCCTCCTCCGGTCGTGGTGGATGCTCGCCGCCCTCAACACAGATTCCAACCCCTTTCATGACGTCACTCTGAAACCAGCCAATGAGACGCTCTCTAACTCGCTCACTCTGCATGTTTGGTTTCATTCTTCCTCCACGCCATCAGTGGCCTATTTACGTTGATGTCTGTGTCTCGTGTTTTTGTGTCTTCATCACTTTTGTCGGTTTGGTGAATTTTTCCTTGTTTTTTTTGTTAGTTTTTCTCTGTTAGTGCTTAAACGTCTTCATTCTGTATAGTTTTTATTTTTTACATTTTTTTGAGATCTCACTTTGTCATCTTTGTCCTGAATCTCAGAGTTTCGCTCTCCGTCTCACGGCGGCAACCTCAACCGCTCGGCCTCTCTGAGCTGCACTGAGCGCGCTCAGGAGAGCGGCTCCGTGGGCGGGAGCAACACCCAGATCCCGGGAACGCCGTTCCAGTACGTCCCGGACTTCAGCGTCCGAGCTCTGGCCGACCTGCAGTACGTCAAGGTAACGTCCGACCCAGCAGGAGCTTTTTAGGCCTTTAATTAACAAAGAAGCTGCTTGTTTACGTTTTTGTTTTTAATAATAATAAAAAAAAAACTTTCAGTTGAAGACAAAAAGTTGAAATTTAAAAAAAACCCACACTTTTAAAAGTCGATATTTTCCAACAAAAATTTGTAATTTTAAATGAAAAATTCACAATTTCGTGACATTTGTGATTAAAAAGTTTCAGTTTTCAAAAACCTTCAATTTTACTGTTTTTCAAAAAAGTTTTTTTTTTTATCTTAATTTGTAATTTTACAAGAAAACAACAACTGTGATTTTAGTACAAAAGTCTCGATTTTTGGGACATTTGAGATTTTATGACAAAAATTCACTTTTTTTTAAAAAATTTTTTATCTTTTTACCAAACATGATTTAAAAAACAAATTTTATTTTACAATAAAATTAACCTTTTTACAAAAATGCTTTTTTTTTTTAATCAAATGTTTAATTATGCAAGAAAATTGCATGATTTTAGTTTAGAAGCCTCAACTTTTTGATAAAAGTTTTGAATTTACCATGAATTTACCGTAACCATGGTGACGGTGCACATACATTCACAGGTTTTATTTATTTATTTAAGTAAAATGACAAATTTCACAACTTTGTCAAAAAGCAAATATATGTCATTAAAACCTACATTTCACAAAATCACCACTTTTGCAACATTTCCAAAATGTTTATATTTCCAAAAAAAAAAATAGTAATTTAAAATTAAAAAGTCACAATTTTGTGAAAATAAATGAATAAATAAAAGTGCTGGTTGTTGAGGAAAGTCTTTGCAAACTCTGCAATTTTAAATTTTCTGCTTTTCAAAACAATTTTTACAAGAACATAATTGTAAGTGCAAATGTCACAATATTTGAGACATTTAAGATTTTATGAAAAAAAAATCACTTTTTTTAACCAATAAAAGTATTGCAAAATTTTCCTATAAAATGCTTTGTTTCATTTATTTGTACAGTCATAAACATACTAAACATTTTTTAATTGCTGTTTTGTATTTTGTGTTTTTTTTATTTTTATGAAAAAAAGAAAAAAAAACTTTATAAAACTGTAAAATAATGAATCTCGTAGTAAAGAATTAACTTCATCAAGACAAATTTAATGGGAAAATTACAACTTTGTCATGGACTTGTGAATAAAATAAAATAGCATGTTTTTTGTCATAAAATTCATGAATTTTGTTGTGAAATTGCATTTTTTTTAACATGAGGCTGCTGATTTTAATTAAAATGGAAATAGTGGCTCAACGGTTGTTCTGCAGTAGGGATGGGAATCGAGAACCACTGGGAACCGGTTTCTGTTGAGAACCAGTTCCTGTTGAGAACCGGTTCCTGTTGAGAACCGGTTCCTGTTGAGAACCGGTTCCTGTTGAGAACCGGTTCCTGTTGAGAACCGGTCGGTTCCGTGTTTCAATTCCTCAGAATCGTTTGCCAGTTTTGCAAATTATTCCCTTGTTGATTCTAGAGGGCGTGAATGGCGTCGCCACGCACGTTGCGTAAGCTACACAACGTGCGTGGCGAGTCCAATGCAGCCTGCAGTCAGGAGCAAACATGGCGCCGAGAGGTTCTGGTTACACATCACGTCACTAAAAAGACGACAACAGGGCAACTTCCAGTTCTTGCAAAGTGGATATTTCAGCACAGGGAGGAAATACGACCAACATGCAGAAACATCTGCACACAGCTGTAACTACTGATGAATGTGGCGTTTTCGATCCGGACCAGACTAGTTAGGGACTCACTGGAACTGACCTGGTTGCTTTTGTAGTTTTATTTTTGAGTTCTCAGCTCATATTTCCTCCTAAAAAGGAGAATTTTAATTTCTATTAGAAAATGTTGGACATTCTTGCAGAATTGCCTCAGATAATTTGTCATATTTTGCACAGAAGAATATTTATATTATTGTTATTAAAACTTTACATTGGTGATGCTAATCGACCTGTTTGTCGTCCTTTTCTTCCAAATGAGAATCGATAAAGAACCGAATCGTTAAGCAGAATTAAAAATGGGATCGTAAAACTCTTATCAATTCTCATCCCTATTCTGCAGAAATGTGTAAAATCAGAAGTCAAAGGGGCGGAGCTTCAGTCCACCTATTGTCGCTGTCTCGTCCTCAGATCACTCGTGCTCACTACCAGAACGGTCTCCTGGCGTCCAGACTCGACAGCACGCCCGAGTCTCCGGAGGGCGGCCGCAGTCGCAGCCGCCAGGACATCTCCGTCTCCCTGCCTGCAGTGACGCCACCAGGGACGCGCACGCCACTACCACTGGCCACGCCCCCTGCCAAGCACCCACTGTCCAATGCTCAGCCAACGCCGCCGAGCGGTCGTGGCGCTGTCCCCCAGGCCACCTCCGGCCGGAGGCCAAGCCAATCATTGTCCCAGGCCAGCCCTCACTCTGGCAACCACGCCCCCCACTCCCAAACCCCGCCCACCTCAGTGAGGTCCTCCAACCAGAACCTGCCTCTGACCAAGCAGTCCCCGCCCTCTGAGAGCCCAGAGAACGGGCCCGGCGAGACCACAACCCTGCTCGGTGGCGAGCAGCAGAACTGTGTGGGCCCGCGGCGGCCCAGCCACGCCCAGCCGCACCCCCACGTGCACACCATCAGTCATGCACACACTGAAAGCACCATCTAGCTAGCACCTGGTCCCTACGTCCTGTTTGCTTGTCGCGTCCTGAGCTTTTCTGGGTTAACGGAGGATCAGCACATCTCAGAGTCCCCGTTGTCCCTTCCTGCATGCCCCCCACCCCCACCCTCCTCCACCAACACCGACTACAGACCATGAAGCGGGACAACTATGGAGCGGGGAGACGTCGGTGTAAGTGCACAGGTTTGTCTTTTGTCTCCGTGAAGGACTAGCCCTCCCAACGTAAATCCACCTTCGCAGTTAAAACACCGACACTTCAGAGGTGAACAGAAGTTAGTTGTTGGTGCTCAAAATTCTGGACTAAAACCTTCTTAAAATGTCATCTGCAAACATCTGTAACTAAATTTTAACTTAAAATATTTATTTTCTTCTTTATTTCTCGCATTAATTTGCAATTTGGTTCAAATTCACTTTTTTTTTTCCACTTAAAGCCAATTTATGTAGCAGTACCACCGGTGACCAGATGGAGGCCGCGCGCCCAAAAACTCTCGTTACACTGAACACAACGATATGAAAGTACGTCTGTCCCTGTTAAACGGTGGAAAATTACATTTTCTATTAAAAAGACAAAATATTTTAATTGCAACTTATTTCAGCTATTACTGAAATTACTTATAATTATCAGATCCCTTCATACATCCCTAAACAAAAGTTAGGAATTAAGCTTTTATGTTTTAAGTTTTTGTTTTATTTTTGAACATGTTTTGAGCATCAACAAAACTCTATTTAGCTCCGTCGTATTTTTTGGTTCATACATGAATGAACCGCGGCAGATTAAAGTGAAACTGCTCTTTTTTTAATCTATTCTGGAGCTTTAGACGACAGAAAATACGCAGGTGGCGCATCTCTGATGCACCTTATTGTTGGGAGAGCTTTGTTCAGGTGTGTTTTACTTGTTTGCCTCTAATTTCTATATTTTCTTTTATCCAAAGAGTGAAACTACCAAAGTTATGACTTTAACCATGATGGTTTTTGTTTCCAACAGGCATGGTTTCAGTTTTAATGGTTTTAAGTCTACCAGCTACGTGACCAGATTCACTGTATTCAACAACGTCTGCTGTCATTGATGAAACTTAAACCAACAAATCACAAAAGCTGCATGTTTTAACCCCTTTAAATTTGATCCTATATGGTGAATGTAAATCAGAATGCATCAAAACAAAGCCGGATGCGTTCTTTAAAAGTTTCAGGGAGCCATTGATGTTTGTTTATTTTGCTCGTGACATTAAAAAAAGTCAGTTCCTGACATTTATTTACATTATTCTGTCAAACTTGAGGACTGTGACCACTTCATTTATCTGGAATTCAAAGGAAAGACTAAAGACAAAAGTGGAAGTTATAGAAAAATTGGCGATTTCATGAATTAGCAACTTACAACTTATGTCAAAATGTTGGAAATAGTTGTTATGAATAATTGTAATTTTACGTTAAAAAAATCACAATTGTGTGGTATCTGTGAATGTACAACAAAAAAAACTTGACCTTTGACCCAAGGGAAAAAGAAATGTTTTAATAGAAAAGCTTCTGCAATTTTTGTGAAGTCTGAGATTTTGACAAAAGTCTGAAAAATGTTTATGAAAGAATTTATGAAATTCCCCATTTCACAACGAATGAGCATTTTTTTAAATGAAAAATATACATTGAATTTACAAAAGATACGATTTAATGTTACCTAGCGATGATGTGGCCCTTTAACGGTAGCCCTAGCGATGATGTGGCCCTTTAACGGTAATGCTAGCGATCATGTGGCCCTTTAACGGTAACCCTAGCGATCATGTGGCCCTTTAACGGTAACCCTAGCGATGATGTGGCCCTTTAACGGTAACCCTAGCGATGATGTGGCCCTTTAACGGTAACCCTAGCGATTATGTGGCCCTTTAACGGTAACCCTAGCGATGATGTGGCCCAGGATGAAACGGATTCTGACTCCTCTGCTCTACAGAATAAGATTTATTTAAAACCATTAAAAAAACTTAAATTAGCCTTTAATCATTTTTCTCACATCAAACATAAATTAGTTTCAACCGACAGCTGCCTGCAATCATGCGCTGGAATTGGAAACGGAAGTTTTAAAGGGGTTAAAACGTGTAAAAAACCAGTGGCGCGGTCATTTCAAAGGGACGACCTACTGAAGGCCATTTCTTTCATTTTCACGAGTGATATTTCAAATATTTATTTAGTGTTATGTGACATTAACTTATTTATTTATTTATTCTGATTTATTTGGATTTCCTTAAAACGCCGCAGCTGTTGACTGAATGTCTTCCAGTTAAAAATCTCTCACTGTGAAACAACCGCCTGAAAAACTTAAGCCCCCTGCCCCCTCAAAAAAAACAACAAAAAAACACCAAAACCGGATCAAACTGGATCCCAGCTTGAGCTGAAACACTGTGTTGAAACTCTCAGTTACAAATTACACCAAGATTCTGTATTCGTTTCCACTGAGTCACAGAGTAACTGATGACACGGAAACCAGGATGAATGAAAAGTTTGGTTTGGTTTCTGCTAAAGTAAGAGTCATGTGTAAACTTTAGCACCCCATCTTATAATTTTGTGTAAAAATTATCTGATTGTAAGAAAATACAACGTCAGATGGGCAATACTAAGTAACTCCATGTTGTTTGGAAATGGTTTTATAACCTGTTCTACATTGATGCAACATTGGCTTCTCCAATGCCAGATTCGCACTGTACGATTTTTTATTTATTTACTTTTTTATTTTGTTGCAAAAAAAAAAAAAACTTTTTAAAAGAAATATTTGAAATTTCAAGTCACAGTTTTTTGTGTAGAAATTTCACTTCAAAATTCAACTTGAGATTTTATGACAAAAGTACACTTTTCGTGAAAAAAGACGTGATATTGCGAAATTCAATCATTTTAAACCAAGAAAATTTGCCTTTTTGCAAAAGTCAGCTTTTTTTAAAATTGCAATTCTAATTTGTACAAAAGTCTCAGTTTTAGAATAAAAGTCACACATTTTTGTGAAATTTGAGGATGTTCACTTTACGATCGAGTCTAATCTGACAACAGCTGGTTGATAAAGTAAAGAATAACCGGCCCTTTAACAGTAACCATGGTGATGATGTGGCCCTGTAACAGTAACCATGGTGACGATGTGGCCCTGTAACAGTAACCATGGTGACGATGTGGCCCTGTAACAGTAACCATGGTGACGTTGTGGCCCTGTCCTTTGCTCCAGCTACAACAGGACATCTTTCCTATGAATGTCCATCTTCCGTCTGAGACAACTGAAATCGTAGAGTGTGAGCCCGACATATGACCTCTCTTTACATCCTTCCCTATATTTTTTTTGCCAAAAACTTGGATGCATTCTGATTTTTTTTTTTAAATGAAAGGGGTGTACAAAGTTTTGTACATGACTCTCGTGGCTCATATTTTAAACATTTTTCTGAAAACTATAGCAGAGAAGCGTTTTCGTGCTGTGAACACCAGGGGGCAGAGTGCATCGAGCCCCAGCTGGGTCCAGCATGAGCTTAAATTGAATCTTTTTCTGTTTCAGTTCATTGAGCAAACGAAAAGCGCAGGTTTCACCTAAAATATCAGGGTATGACGAGTGATGCTCACAGCACAATAGCCAGTCGGGATTTACACCACTGATATCAACCGCTCCCACCCCTGAAAAAAGCCTCCTTACTTTTGTACGACATTCCAAAAACAGGGTTAAATTCATGCTCTTGACACAATGTGAATTAAATTTAACGAGTGTATGTAAATGAAACTGTAGCTGTTCGGCCTTCATTTTTAGAGAAGTAGCATGAAGACGACGTTCAATCGTGTTAAAAGAGATAAAGAGGTTTGACACCGACGCTGAAGCTGCTAGCATGTGATCTACCTATTTTTGTTCCTCGTATAAAACTATTTAACTGACTGTAAAGATTTGTTATTTTGTTGAATATAGTGAAATATTTATTTGAAAAGATACCGCTGTATAAGCTAGAACTGATTTAAAAAAAAACACTTTAAAGTCCAAGTTTCGTATTGTAAATCTGAAAGAAAAAAAAAGTTAATGTTCTTAAGTATTTCTACATTTACGGGATGATTTTCCAGAGCGACGGATTACCAGAAACCAAAAAGGCCCCCAGACTCACCGAGGTTATTGATAGCTAAACCCCAAGCTCGGGTGGTTTTTCTTATCTGACCAGTTTTCACGACGTCCTTCGTTCCGATAAACCTCAGTCTCCAAAGTAGCGAACTATACGTCCTGAAAACCAGGCAGGTTTTGTAAAAGATTCTGGTTTTGAAATACGACAGGACTGTCTGGGTTTGTGAGTACAATTCTTACGATATTTAGATTTTTGTCTTGGATTCCTCTTTGTCCGACGTTTAGCTACAGTTGCTGAAAGTAAACTGGAAAATGTCGGAGCAGGAAATCAGAGACAAAGAAGAAGAACTGTAACCGAGCGGACCAATCACATTTCTCGTAGTCAGTGTTGGTGCAATGCATAGTTACATTTGACACAGGTGCATGCTGGGATGGAAAAGTCACTGTGGGTATTTTTTGTAGATCGTAGAGACGTGGGGGGGGTAGCTTGTAGCCAGGCATTATTTCAGAGTACCAGATGCCACTGGTTTGTGTCCGGGGGCCTCCTAAACAGTAATTTCGGCCCTCTTAAATTGGTAATCCCGGCCCTGGAAAACTCCTGTAGAAAACCACCGTAGACTCGTAATCTGTAGCGACCTTCAGACCTGAGGGTGAAAAACTGCACGTTAAATGCAGATAGACTTGTGTAGAGTAGCCTTCGCCTGTGTCCGGAGAACGTTTAGACCTGCCTGCTGGTTCATAGGTCTCATGTAGCAAATGGTTCTACTGGTTTCTAATGAAGCCACTGGTTGGCTCTGTTGTACTGGGAAATGTGTGTATTATTTATTTTATTTTATTTTATTTTATTTTATTGTGCTCATGCATCTGTGAAATGGGCTTCCAGCTGTAACTGACAGCATTTATTTTATTTTATTTTATTTTATTTTTGGGGGGTTTGTTACCCAGAAACACTGTGTTCAGCTTCCTGATTGCTGTTTGTGTTACATGACTGTAAATAAACTTGTATATGCAAAGAAACTGAGAGAAAAGTAGGAAAAAATAGATCTATTTATAACGAAAGATGAATGGAGATGTTTTATTTCCTTCGTTTGAACGGCATTGCAAGCAATAAACAATGCACAGAGTCGACCTCAGTGAAGAACTTACCGCTGTTTTTTTCATAGCACCCCCCCACCCCCCCCCCACCCCCCCCAGCCCACCCTTAATTTATTTTTCTCCTTATCCAGACTCCTGACTTTTCTTCCCGCCGTGTAAAGTATTGAAATTCCTCGGCGGAGCTGCTTTTATTGTTCAGACCTGAGATTAGCAGCAGGTTTTCCTTCAACCCTGCTGCGCTGTGATGATTAGACGGAGGTTAAAGATTTTCTGCTCTTCTTCTCCGTGTCCTTCAAAAACGAAAAAGCTGAAAGGTCTCATCTCTTATCTCATCTCTTATAAGTTAGAGAATTCCTTGCACATTGAAGAAATGAGTCCGAGACCTTTAAAAAGGGATAAAAGTAATACTTTCTCCTTCTCAATTCCCTGTTGTGTCTATGCAGATTTCCCATCTTTCTTTTTCCTCTAATATCATATAGCTGTTTGAGATGCAGTTCTTCCAAACATGGGTTATGTAACTTAAAGAAATCTGTATATACTGTTTTATAACTACTGTAAGGCATTTGAAAGATTCTACGAGGTTAATAAACCTGAGATATATTTCTCTACAGAAAACCTGTCTGCTTGATTTTGTGCCTGATCTGACTGACGAAACTAACTTTGTCTGTACAAAAATTAACTGATGCTGCAAATGTTTACGTGACTAACGTGGGGGGTGGGGGGTCCTGATGTTCCTTTGACATACCAAAAACCGATCAAATAGTCAAATTCACTGCAACAATAATTCACATGCTTTTAATTAGTCCACCTTCATGTACAATTTAAATGGAAAGCGACCACAAACACGTATCCACTAGGTGGCAGCACGCGACATCCGGCTTGGAAGTGGCTACTTTAGAACCTCGAAGTGTTGGAGCTTTAGGAGAAATTCAAGGTTGGATTCCCCACAATTCATCAAGAATCGGATCAACACTGACGGGGGCAACGGACACGACTGAGACACTTCCAGGGTTTCCAGACTTGCACTTGTTCTCCTTGTGGTTGTTTTCCAAAACAAAGTTGACAGGATCACCGCTCATCTCAGTGTTCTTATTGTTACTATTGACAGCGTATTTAGTTTTATTTTTGGTCCTTCGATCCAGAAATAGACCCCAAAATCAATGATGCTCATGTAACTCACCAACCTGATCTGTTTTTTTTTTGTCTTTTTGGAAAGTATTTATTTACCTTCCAACAGTTGTCTGTGCTTTTTCTTTTTCTCTCAGTTTTTATTTTATTTTATTTTTTTATGTTGCTGTTTCCCTCTGTAAAGTATGGAAATTTATAAAAATATTATTTAAAGAAACTACAGAAAAAGTAATTTAAATGAATTCACAATTTCATCACATGTTGATGAATGCCAACAGTGAACATTCAGTTCATTTAATAGATTCCAGTTTCTTCATGTAAAAGAGGCGTCTTCCTCATAAACCAGCGTTTGTCTTGGTGTTCCACAGGTTTATGTACTTAGACATTTATTCTTTATGTGTGTCTTGTTTTTTTACTTTTATATAAGCAGAGAGGGGGAAAAAAAGTATTTTTTAAAGAGTACCCGAGGCCATGACATTCAGCAGCTAAGAGCAGTAACAGATACAAAACACATAATTACAATTATATACATACATTAAGAAAGCCATCAAAAATTGTCAGGGTTAAGTTATAAAATTATATCAAAATTATTCACTCAATGTATGCTTCTATTCTGTCCCATTATTAACCAACATGTCAAACTTTACTTGTATATATGTATGTATGTATACATGTGTTTTTTTCCCCTCAAAACTGAATTAAGAGAGCTATTTCCCCTGTTTTGTAAATTAAAAGCACTACATTCAAAGTAAAATTTGAAAAAAACCTAGCTTTAGAAAGTTTTGAAGGCGTTAAATCACATCACATCTTCTTCATACACCACAGCTGGTCATGGCGTTCCACAGGGATCTGTCCAAGGGCCACTTCTTTTTAATTCTTCTTTTCAGTTTCCATGTGTCCTTCAGTTACTATTATCACTCAGCATGACATGAACTTTCATTGCTATGCAGATCCAGATACGCAGCTCTATCTGTCCCTGAAGACGGATGAGTCTTGTAAGTTAGCGGGACAACAAACGAGTCTTCTTTTTGGAAACTAAAAGATTTTCTAGCTCAAGAGGCTTGAACATGTCATTGGTATTAAAGGAACTGCACTGGCCTTGTTGAGGCTGATTCATTTGACAGATTCAGAGTTATTCACGGTGCTCCTCAGGGTTCTGTACTCGGGTCGTTACTTTTCATTCTAAAGACCTGGATGAAACTAATCAAGACTAATGTTTTACCCTCTAAGATGTTGTAGGGTACAACCCTGGGAACTGCAACATACAGAGTAAAAGTGGTTTTTATTTACTCCCCAACTCCTGCGCTGACTTCATCATAGCTAAAAACGCTGTATGCTATCTCTTCAGTGTAGGACTCTGCCCCACGCTCCATAAGACACACAAACCGACCGTCTCCGACGTATGCCAGGTCTGAATAACTGCTGTGTCCCTGGTTGATGATCCAGGGACTGGACCAGGCCTCCGGGTTCTGTGGGGATTTATTCAGATAGATGCCTAAATCGAGCCTTTTGCTCTGACTGGTCGGGTGGGAATAAAGCAGCCAGCGAGGCTCCGGACCTGCAGAGGCACCTTCAGGCTGAGCTGGAAAGGAGATCACGCTTCCCTGGCAGCCCCCTGGTGTTTCCACCAGCTTCTCAGCAGATGGGAGGACGATAAAATCCTCTCCATTATCATCACTGATGGCTTCCACGCGATAGCCGCGGTCGTTGCGAGCGTTGCAGTAGACGTATCTGCTTCCTGCATCGTCACAAACCTCTGCCATTTCGCATTCCACTGATTTATTTTCCAGCATGTTTCCTAAGTGCCATGTCATGCCCCTATCATCACTATAAATGCTCAGCGCACGTGGAATGGCGCAAAAACATGAAATACAGAAGCAGGAGGGGGAGCAGGACCCATAGGCGTATGCCGGAACAATCAATCTACCGCTCTCCGTTTGGAGGCCGTGGCCCGGACCCACGGCAAACGTGGCCCACTTCTTGATTTCAGGCATCTCATCGGTCAGATCGGTGACTTGGCTCCACGTCTGACCAGCATCCCGGGTTGTCATGAAGCAGAGACGGGCCTTGTTGATGCCCCAGAACCTCTGCCACGGCTCTGAAACAGTGCCTTCAACGCAGATGAAGAACAGGAAGAGCGTCCTGGTGGTCTTCTCGTAGAGTGGGGTTGGGTTCATGGGACGATATCCGTTCAGTTGAGACTTCTCCACCACGTTTCTGGACTCAGACCACTAAAAAGGAAGAATACTGAGAGTGACTCTTTCACCAAATGACTCTGGTCCATCAGACTCCAACGGAGTTAGAACAGTCTCAAGATTCACAAGTGTGTTTCTGATGCACACAGATATAACTTCATTTACAAACAGCTTCTGGTCTGTTTAAACACGGAATGATCTGCAACCAATCAGAGATCTTCCTTGTTTCAGCCAATCATGAGAACGCACCCCACGTGGAAAACGATTTGCTCATAATCCAATCACGTTAAACATTCAAACAGCGCTATCCCAGACAGCACACGTACGGTGCATGAGAGCATTTGCTCACTGGCAAGAAATCTTCCAGATGTTGGCCCAGGATACAAGAATACTATGGACGATGTTTCCATCATAGTCCGCTAGCGCAGCACCTACTGGAGCAGCTTTGGTGCAACAGGTAAGTATCAGTCTGACGCCTAGTAAGTAGTGGGTTCAATTCCAGCTTTGCCTTTGTGTGTATATATATATATATATATATATGTGTTTAGTGCAAGTTTAAAAACATCGGTCCATGATATTCTTATAGTATTCTACATGGTATTCTCACTATTTGTTTTTTATAAGCGAGAATACCATGGAGAATACTACAGCTCAAGCTGCTCCGGCACACATGCTGTGCTAGCGGACTGTGTTTGAAACATCTGCACCATCATCTGGGAGATAACTTGCCAATGAGCAAACGCTCTCCATGCGACGTTTGGCCGATAAAACTTGTTTTTGGCCGACGTCAGCAAAATGTATGTGTGCTGTCTGGGGCGCCGGCGGCAGCGGGCGACCCAACTCTGACCGAGCCCACAGGTGTGATGATCTGGAAAACAGCTGAAAAGATCCACCTTTTCAGCCGGTGTTTATCACATGTTATAATTAGCGGCAGAAGTGCTGTCTTGTGGTCGATATCAGCCAGATGTGTGTGTGCTGTCTGGGGTAGCGCTGTTTGAATGGTTTAATGTCACTGGCTTATGATTAAATCAGTCCCCACGTGAGGTGCGTTCTTATGATTGGCTGAAACAAGGAAGATCTCTGATTGGTTGCAGATCATTCTGTGTTTTAAAAAATGCATTTGTAAGTTGAGGCACGTCAAGAGAGTCTGAAAATTCAGTCACAGATGCAGCAAAGTCCACAGACCAGAAGTTGTTTGGGAATCAGGTTATATTTGTGAGCATCAGAAACACACATGAATCTTGAGATGGTTCTAACTCCATCAACCTCCTTCTGTCTCTGCTTGGAGCAAGTGAACATCTGGATGTAGTCCAGCTTCCTTCAGTTAAATCAGGATCAGACAGAAATAATTCTATCTGGTAACTAAATAGACAGACTGAGAGTTGTCTCCCAGCTGGAATCCAGAGGTATCAAGACTAAATCCAGGTCCAGAATCTTGGAGTTTTAATTGACTCAGACCTGAACTTCAGCAGCCACATCAAGGCTGGAACTAAGACAGCTTTTTACCACCTCAGACAAATCTGCAGAGGTCCTTACACTGGCTACCAGTTACCTACAGAACGACTGTGTTGCTGTTAGTTTACAAATCACTTCATAATATGGGGCCAGAATCCATCACTGATCTTCTAGTAGATGATAAACCAGCAGATCTCTGAGGTCTTTAGGTAGCAGTCAGCTGGTTGAACCTCCAGTTTGGACCAAACAGGGTGAAAATGCATTTAGCTACTATGCTACATAGATGAAATAAACTTCTTGATATCAAATGTTCTCCAACTGTTGGAGAACATTGGAGAACTGTTTAAAATTAAACTGAAAACTCTCCTGCTTTTCTGTGCCTTTGTTTAGTCAGATTTGTTGTTTTTTTGCTCTTTGCTTTTAATCTTTTTCTGTCCAATTATACATTTGAATTATTATTATTATTATGTTTTTTTAATTAATTAATTCATTTCATTTTAATGCCTTGTAAAGCACTTTGAGTTGTCTCTGTGTATGAAATGTGCTCTTCAAGTAAACTTGCCTCGTCATGTTCTGCCTTCAGCACACCCACATTCTGCCATAAATGGTCAATGCAAAGGAGCATAAATCAGCTGGTGTCAACCATCACGTCAGCTCCTGTCTGTCTGTTCTCTGTGTGGATCCAGGCCACCGTGACTCTAAATTAGTCAGAAGCATGTTTGAGCCACAAATAATTTAACCCTACCCCTAATCCTAACATTTTTACGGTTCATATTAGTCAAATCCATTTTCCCTTATAGAAATTTCAGCGATTACATTTGAGAAACTGAATATTGCTGTAAATTGTCTTTAAATCAGTTAGACTGGTTATATTTAAACATGCCTCCAACTTAGCATTACTTGATGCTAATCACATCTAAAACATACCGGCTGCTGCAAAGAGATGTTTCCTTTGCCAGAAACCCGAGAGCGGTCAACACCTACATGCACCGACATGGAGCGGCGGCGGTTCCGGCAGGTCGGTCTGCGTAACACTGGACCCATTTCAGCACATAAATCCAAGAGCACTGATCTATCAATATGTCGCCATCAGGGTCCAGGAAATCTTGGTGGTCCCTGAAAACTCCCTCCATCCAGCACCCATTGCTGCTTATTTACTCAGAGATTAGACTGATTGATATACACAATTTCACAATTAATGCATCAAGCTGTGCTATCCACCTCCACAGAATATGAATTGATTATGGAAGTGTGATATATGAACCTACTGGGATAATAATGGTTCGCTGCAGGAACACGTCTATGATTCTGCAGGTTTGGATTTTTATGATTATGTGGATCTACATGTCTGATATGAACTGAAGTTAAAGTCTGAGATGAACCTGGCTTCAGTTCACCACATCATTATCTGTGTCAGTAGTTTCTCCAAAATGTGCGCGCACAAGGTACAGACTTGACCCAAAGATAGACACATTCTCCCATCAAGTTTTTTTCCTCGTTTGTTCCCGAACTTTGCGTGGAAAGTGACCTATGCAAACTTTCAGGCCCTGTTTTGCGCATATGCAAAGTTTATAAATGAGGCCCCTGGTGATTCTTCAGTCCTCTGTGATGTAAAATTGGTTTGATGATAAGAACCTGTTTCTACACCAACAAGTTCCTGTGATGATTTCAACAAACGTGCATCGACGGGCCTGACTTCTTTAGCTGCTGTACACTTAGACCACATCGGCATGAGTGAATTTGACGTCCTAAGACAACAACTGACCAATTTATGTTTATTGCTGCAGCTAGTAATGTTAGTTTGTTTGACACACAAGATGACACACTGTTTCCAGTGGATGAACGTTAGATGAATTACAAGTCAGTAACTCTGATTTCTCACCCATGCCTCAAGAAACTTTAAAATACAAAATCAGAGACCAGTTGATATGTTTGCAGACAAACTAGCCAACAACAAGAAGGGTTGATCCGCATCCAGCTTGAGATTTAAGGCTGATCTATGCTTCAGCATAGCAGCTACGCACGTAGATTACACATTACAGCGTCTCTGGCGTTCATGCTTGCTAGCTATTGTTTGCATCGTCCTGTAATTCCACCAGCAAACCGCTAGATGGCAGTGTGGGTCCTCTTTCTGCATCACTGTAGCTCATCGTACCAACAAAGAAAATAGAGTATATTTTATGTGAGTTGGCGCTGATTTTAAACATCAGTGATTTTTACAGACTATGCAACAAAATATTGTTCTGCCCGACTTGGAAGTGAAGGTGGCGGGAAATTCACCGAAGAGGAAGAACAAATCTACCAATCACCTTTCTTGTGGTCCACATCGAGTAACAGTTACACGTTCACACGTTGCAGGTTTAGGCCCAGATGGGTCTGACGATGATGCTCATGATCAAAAGCAAAAGGTTATTTAGTTCCACTTCAAAGTGGAAAAACCCACCTATTTTTATCATCTTCGGAGCAGAGCACTCTGTTCGTTTCTCTGTTTGCACTCTGACATCATTTTTCATGGATTTTCTGTTTGAGTTTCAGGGTTTGTGTGTGTCTGACCTTTAATACTTGCAGAATTTAGTCAGTCATCTCTCATGCTTTTTCGCCTACGACAGGAAAATCCCTGCATGTCAAGAGAGAAATTTGCCTGAAACTGAAACGCAGCAAAAAGCAACGTTTAGTGAAATGAACGGTTTGCAGAACATCATTACCGCTTAGTTATTCAATTATTCTGATGTTATTTCTCTGTTTACAAGATGTTCCACGTCCTCAGTGCAACAATAAACTCTCAGATGCTGATTGTTAAGTTTGTTTTGAGTCACACAAACCAGCCTCCACATTCAGCACACACACACACACACACACACACACACACACACACACACACACACACACACACACACACACACACACACACA